>CADDXX010001703.1:4741-16449 GCA_902810485.1 Alauda arvensis
GGKMWTKKTTWAMCMWKGGGGATTCTCCTGTGGCCAGCTGAGCTGTTGTTTCCCAGTCATTAAATGGCTTTTGGCTTCTTRGATRTCAAAGGTGGCTTCCATTTCTACCTTGCTTACAGATTTCATATTCATATTTCATTTGCCAGGTAGAATTATAAATCTGTCCTGGTTCATCTAWCCCAACATTCTCTTTGGAATTCCCAGAGCAGCTGTGGCTGCTCCATCCCTGGAAGTGTCCAAGGCCAGGTTGGAGCACCCTGGGACATGACAAGGAGTGGGACTGGGTGGGATTTAAGGTCTCTTCCCACCCAAACCATTCCAGCATTCCATGATCTTCCTTCTCCCTGACCCAGCTGAGGACTGAGCCCAGAACACACTGCACACATGTGACATCATGAGAAGCAGCAGGAATTTAGGACAGCTCCTGCACTAAAGGGAAAAAACCCCCCAAATCCTCTCTCACTCCATCCCTGCCCCAGCAGAAGGAACTCAGAGCACGGGGAGCACAAACAGCCAGGATTTCAGGGCAGTAAATCCCACAGCAATGAAGCACCCCCACAAGCACCTACCAGACAAGCTGAACCCAGACTGGTGCAGGTTCCTCACGGGGGGTGCCTGCTGCTTGGCAGGGGAGGTCTTGGCTGAGGAGGCAGGTGTGACAGTCTTGGGGGTCACSGACACCTCGCACACGGGGCCGTCGTACAGACCTCGGGGCACGCCCCGCAGCTCGGCCAGCTGGGGAGAGAGACAGCCTTGAGACACACAGGACAGGCTGAGAATGGCCTGAGAACAGGCTGAGAACAGCCTGAAACATAGCCTGAAAACAGCCTGAAATACAGCCTGAAAACAGCCTGAGAACAGCCTGAGAACAGCCAACACAACAGGCTGAGAACAGGCTGAAACATAGCCACAGAACAGGCTGAGAACAGCCTTAAAACAGTCTTAAAACATAGCCAGAGAACAGCCTGAGAACAGGCTGAGAACAAGCTGAGAACAGGCTAAGAACAGCCTGAAAACATAGCCACAGAACAGGCTGAGAACAGGCTGAAATATAGCCATAGAACAGCCTGAAAACAGGCTGAAACATAGCCACAGAACAGCCTGAGATCAGCACTGAAACAGCCTGAAACACAGCCAGAGAACAGCCTGAGAACAGGCTGAAAACACAGCCACAGAACAGCCTGAAAACAGCCTGAAACATTGCCTTAAAACAGTCTTAACACAGCCTTAAAGCAGCCTGAAAACAGCCTAAAACACAGCCTGAAAACAGCCTAAAACATCGCCTTAAACCAGCCTGAAAACAGCCTTAACACAGCCACAACACAGCCCAACAGCTGCCCAGATGTGGCCCAGCAATGACACATTTCAGGATTGGTTGGTGAGAAGATCAGAAAGTGCACAGTGTCTCCTTGGTGCTCATCCCTGGGGAGCTCCTCTCTATATTTATTATATATATTATATCTGTATCTATATTTTATCTATATCTATATCTATATCATATCCATATTTCTGTCTATATAGCTGTGTCTTTATATCTGTAACATATTTATATCGATATGATATCTACAGATATAGGTGTAATACAGATGTAAATATGTTACAGATATAAAGATATAGATATATGGCTATAATATAAATGTGTAAATAAAACATATTTATATCTGTATTATATTTCTATCTGTATTACATTTCTATCTATTAATGTCCATATTCCTAGCTATATTTTATATTTCTTATATTTCTATTATGTACTATATCCATATCTATATTATATCCATACCTATATATCTGTATGTTTACATCTAGATCTATATTGCATCTACCTCTATTTCTCTTTTATACCCATACCTCTATAAAACACACCAGTGTCTGTGTCCAACCCCAGCAGTTTTGCAGCACACAAAGTGAATTTTGCACCCTTTTCCCACCAGTTCCAAGCAGTGTTTGTGCAGCTCAGCACCTCCCACCACGGGCAGCTGGGGGGCTCTGAGCCCACCCCAAAACTCCCTGCCAATAAGGAACTGGCTGCTCTGCTCTCCCCAAATTCCCCACAGCTGGATGATGCTGGGAGCTGGGGACAGGCCACATTCCTGCCCTGCCTCTGGAATTCTGTGCAGGATGAGATGCCTGCTCGTAAGTGTGTGCCATGGAATGTGCTGTGGCTCCAGCCAGTCTGTCCCCTGCCCCACAGCAGCTCTGAGCCCAGCCTACCTGCACTGGATTAAATTAAAGGCAGCTCTCAGATGCACCTCCTGACTCATCCCCAAAAAAGCCAGGCAGAGCTGAGAGGGGCAGGGCAGCCCAGGGCAGCCAGGCTGGCTTCAGCCCTGCAATAAATGCAATTATTCCAGCTGAGATGCTGCCCAATTGGATTTCTGGGTCAGGCATGTATTTCTGGGGGAGGACACAGCAGAGAGCAGGCTTCTGTTCTCTAAATGATGCCAGGCTGTAATTTTGATAACTTGCAATTCCTTCAGGGGGACAATCAGAGGAAGATGATTTGCAAGGAGTGGGAGGATCACTTGTGGCCAGCAGAACCAACACAGCTCAGGAGTTGTCCAGGAGAGGGCAACACTTCAAACAGCAAAATCATTTCTCCTCAGAAATGATTTAATCTATAAATTAACTTCTTCAATTCTCAGCAGCTCAGAGTCACCTCCCCTGTCAGGCAAATTCAGGCATACAGGTTCAGTTTTGAATGGGTGCACTTTACAGAATCACTCCCCAACTATTTTAGCCTCTTAAAAATAGCACATTGTCCCTTTTAAGCAGCCTGTAGGCCGTGCCTGTGACTCACCAGTCACCAGACAAGAGCATCTGATGGTATCTGGCAGAAGGGAAAGCAGCAAAACATATCTGGAACAGTAAATTACAATTCTACACTGCTGCTGAGAGCTTGGATATATAAATGCCAATGGTAACTTCTCCTGGGACCTCTGTGACAGCAGAAACCTGGGGGGTTCTGGGGAGTTCATGGAGGGCTCCTGGACATATTTTGTGTTTGGCTGTGCTCAGACAGAGAAAAATCCAAGCCCTGAAAAACAAAACCTGCAGAAAAGCCAAAGCACATTCCTGTGAGGACTGAGTGAGCAGCAAAAACACCAGAGGAATGAGACCAACGTGGCTCCCATCCAGGCCAACAGCAGAGTGGCCTGAGCCAGGGGACAGCATCTGTTTTCCCAGGCAGGGAAGGGCACAAACGTGCAGCCAAACTCACCCTGCTCCTGGCTTTGATGCGCTTGTAGACGAAGTCAGGGAAGGGTTTCCTGGGGATGTACCTCCCTGAGCCCTCTGTCACGTGCAGGTTGCCATCCTCCAGCACGATCTTGCCCTGGCTGATCACCACCAGGGGAGAGCCACGGCACTCCATGCCCTCAAAGATGTTGTACTCCAGAGACTGCAGGGAGAAAAAAGCAGCACAAGGTGAGGCAAAGGGATTTGTGACAATAATACAGAAAAAAAATGACACAGCATCCTTGCATTTTCCAACAAAAAGGGCAGTTTAATTTTTATCTCAATGTATATATTTTTATATTTATTTTTATGTTGATTTATATTTTTATATTGATTTTCAATCATGGCCAGGGATTGGAGAATTGAATTCCCCACCTCTGCAATCACACTGGTCAATCCCACAGCCCATCAATTCTCTCTCCTGCCAGGAGAAGGAATGCAAAACAACAGAGACAGTCAAAGTAACATTTCCCTCTTTAAATGAAACTCTGTGAGAAATTCCACTGCAAAAATGAAAGCATCAGAAGGCTCAAAAAATGAGGGTGACAGGGATTCACCCAGCAGAGTCTGTTGGGCTTTAATTAGCAATCACAGGCCGTGCTAATTGCCAAAATTTGAAGGACAGATGGAAGCAAACTCAACAGGGTTTAGCTGAGCTGGATTTGCTGTATTTAATAAAGGCTGCTCTTAATTATCAGTCTAAGTGTAGGGGTTTATTAATGCAAAAATTCATTGAAATAAAGGTTCATAAAGAATCCCAGAATGGTTTGGAATATGAGGGACAATAAAATTCATCCCATTCCACCCCCTGCCATGGGCTGGGACACCTCCCACTGTCCCAACCTGGCCTTGGACACTTCCAGGGATGGAGCAGCCACAGCTTCTCTGAGCAAGAGGAAAACCAGCTTCAAATGAGAATAAATTAAATTAAATACTTTCAGGCACCYATCTCTGCTGAGCTGGAGGAAGATTTCAGAGCCACAGAAAGCTTTATGTGAGTTTCCTACTAAAAATAATAATTCTGGAAAATCTCTATTTCAAAGCAGTGTTTTGGCTGATGGCTCAGGCCAGGCCAATCTTATTTTATTCTAATGGGATTAGAAGAATCAATTAACAGGATTGGAAACATCACACCATGGAAAAAAAGGCAAGTTTGAAAGAAAATCCCTGCAAATGTGGAACAGCCTGGAGTGAGATGCACTGCAATCATGTTATTTGGGGACTGTGACCCCAGTGACCATCCATGAGGCAAATGCAGCTCTTTTTTCCTGACTTAATGATGGAGTTTGCCCTTCAAGTGTGTTATAAGTATGGGCAGGCCTGAGAGCAGCTTTGCAATTACCAGAGCAGTGGTTAAACCCAGYCTGAACTGGGTCCAGCCTRGAAAAAAAACTGGTGGCAAAGGAGGAGGCTGGGTCAGGAGCTCATGGATTCAGGCTGCTTCCAAGAACAACAGCACCTCCCTGCCCAGCTCCTGCTGTTTCCTTGCCACAGAGTGGCAAGAGCAGTGTGAATTCTTGGAAAAAGTCCCCAAGTTGCTCGAGTATTTCAGAAAGTACCAATCATGCAAGGCCACATAATCAGAGGGTGTCCCTGTGCCTCAGTGTCAAGGGGCCTTTTGTTTTCTGCTTGGCCCAGCCAGGATTCCTGGACTCCAAGGGCATCACTTGGATCATTTCTCCTCAAGCCACTGTGCAGAGTGAGCCCCAAAAACAAAGCAGCATTTCAGAATCCCTCAGGTTGGAGMGGAGCTCCAAGGTCACTGAGCTGTGCCTGATTCCCACCTTGGGAAGGTGGCCAGGCCCCCTTCCTTGGCCACCTCCAGGGATGGGGACTCCAAACCTCCCTTCCAATGTCAAATCACCCTTTCCACTGAGGAATTCCTGCTGGTGGAGCTCCAGGTGTGACACCAGGTGTGACACCAGGTACAACAAGTGAAGCCATGACAGGGGAGGGGGTCAGAGATGTGTTTGTGAGCAAACTGTGAGTGCTCAGCTTTCCAAACTCCTGGCAGTGAGAGTCCTTCATCCTCCATGCTCCTGGCATTAAGGATGAGCTGAGTGCTCAGGCCTCTTACACATTTTCTGTTCAGTTTTCCTCAGAGGAACATGAAAGACCTGAAAAATGAAACCTGCAGAAAACCCAAATTCCTGTAGTAACTTGAGTGAGCAGCAAAATTGAGGGAGGACAGAAAGAACCCTTACACAGTGTCAGGGTTTCAGGGGAGCTGCAGTTCTCAACAGGCAAAAACACTTCTGAATGGAGCTGGCTCTCCTAGGCCTCGCCCAGGCAAAATCCCAGAGCCAATCCTGACTCCACAAAGGGAAATCTGTGAGTTCTGAGTCAGGAAACTGCAAGGGCCCAGYTCATTTCCCAAACACAACAGCCACTACAGAGCAAGGACTTCCAAACACCCCACCCAACCACTTCCAGCTCTCTGGGCCATTCCTAAGCACGAGGTTGAGAGGATGAAATCTGGCACTRAAAGCAGAGAGTCCCTGGGTTCCCTCTGCTTAAATCATTCCTCTCCAGACTGGCAGGAGCCTGGAAGCACCTCTGAGATGATTGGAGTGACCAGACTGCTGGAATTCCTGTGTCAGAGGCAGGATGAAGCCAGGCTTCATCCAATTCTGACAAAGAGTTAAGTCACAGRGAACCAAACATTAAAWAAAATTAAAAAAAAAGGAAGCTTCTTTGTGAATGTGCCCAGGGATCCAAGTGGGGAAGAAAATTTTGCTCCTTCAGCTCCAGAGTGAATGAAAGCATTCACAGGAAAAAAGAACAAGCAGTTTTTTTTMCAGGGACAAGATTCCATAGGTTCATGGCCAGCAGCAAAACAAGCTGTCCACAAATGCAAACAGTGGCTGCTTTCTCTGAGACAGGGCTCAAATGTCACAGGGAGGCTCCAAACAGGCCCTGCAATGCAGATTCCCAGAGCCTGGGACAGCCTGGGACACCCAGGGGCCAGGTGAGAGGCAGAAGTGTCCCCAAAGTGCCACCACAAAGCTGCAGAAGAGCCAAGGGGAAGCTCTGSTTGGTTTGGGTGCTGCCCTTTGCCAMGTGGGGATGATCAGCAGGRAAATCCTGCCTCCAAACAAGAGCCAGAGCAGTGGGTCTGTCACCTTGCAGTGCTGCAGCACTCACAGTGTGAAATGGAGACAAGCACTGATAAACATCTGAGCCTGAACCAGAAACACCTCCAGCATTTCACCCCGACTCTGGCAGAGGAAAGGAGACAAAAACCCAGCAGCAGGGAACAGCCTTACTATGTTGTGAGTCTTGGCAGAGATTGTCTTGACACTGTCAGGGTCCCAGATGACCAGGTCTGCGTCGGAGCCCACGGCGATGCGGCCCTTSCGCGGGTACAGGTTGAAGATTTTGGCTGCATTCGTGCTGGTCACAGCCACAAACTGGTTCTCATCCATCTTGCCAGTCACCTGTGGGGACAAGCAAAGGAGTCACTGCAGCAGGCAGCACAGAGCTGGCAGCACAGGATGYCCACTGGGGGTAAAAACACCAAGTTTTTGAGCAAGATGAGAAAATCAACTCATTCCTGCAGCTCTGGATGTCCTGCTGAMACAGAAACCTACCACAGCCTTATCCCAGATGATGGACATCCTCTCCTCAGTGCCATTGGTTCCTTCAGGGATCAGGGTGAAGTTGTCCTTCCCCACAGCTTTCTGAGCAGTGTTGAAGGTGCAGTGGGCACTGCCAGTCACCTGGAGATCCCCACTGCAAGGGAAAACAAAAAGGTGTTGGTGGTGTTTTATTGCTCCTGAAGGTGAAACAGCCCCTCTTTTCCCACCCCTTTCCTCCTGATGGAGCACAGGTTGTTGGAACACAGAGTTCTACTCACCAGGACAGCAGTGAGTTGAGGAAGTCAGGAGTGGTGGGGTCAGGACTCAGTGGTGGSGATGTGACAAAAGCTGCTGCCTTGGCCCAGTTCTTGCTCCAGTARTGGGATCCATCAGTGCCCAGGCTGGCTGTGATGGGCTCTCCATACACCACAGTGCCTGTGGGACAGGGACACACACAAATTCTGTGTGAGCAGCCAGGAATGTGCATTTCCTGGCAGACAGCATCCTCCTGGGGAAGGGGACAGGGTACAGGGCTGCCTGCTGCTTCMTCTGAGGCATAAAATACAGATATTGCAGCTGGGCAGAGCTGGGAGCAGCAAAATGTGCAGCATCCTTCACACAGCTGCAGAGGCTGGCACTGATTCATTGTCCTGGAGATGGTCACTGTAAAGATTCATTTTCTTGTTTATATTAATTTTATTAGATATTTATCCTGGGCTAAGAGCTTTGTGGAAGAGGCTGAGGACAACTGTAAGGGCAGGAGGAGATTGAGGCCAAGAGATGTGCAAGAAAAGGAATTTAAAAAAGAGTTTTTATAAATTAGTGTGAATTAAAGGCCAGGTTTCTTGGATCAGGGTCTGTGCCACAGACCAGCTGGGAGAAAACTCCTAGCAGGGGAAGCTTTTCTGCATACATCACAGAGGAAATATCAGAGTTCCTGGTTCATAAATGCAGCTCAGGGGAATTCTGTGATCCCCCCAAGGCACACAACAAATCTGTGGCAGAACTGGGACAGGGAACTGCATCTCCTGCCTGTGCCCAGTGTGCTCAGCAGCAGTGCATGCTTCCTCCTCAGCAGCGTTTTTGGCAGCACATGAAGGAACAGATCCTTGAGGGCAGGATGCTGTGCAAGCTGGAGAGCACCAGCACCATCTGCACACCAAGCACAGGCTGCAACTTCAAAAGCAGCAGGGGCTGGCAGTCCCAGGGATCTGCTCAGCAAATGGAACCTCCCCAAATCTGCTCTGTGCCCACTCATCACCAAAATCTGCTGTCCCCACCCAGCTCTCTGCCCACCCACTACCAAAATCTGCCTTGTGCCCACCCTGCTCTCTGCCCACCCACCACCAAATTCTGCCCTGTGCCCACCCACCACCAAAATCTGCTCTGTGATCACCCATCACCAAAATCTGCTGTGCCCACCCTGCTCTGTGCTCACCCACCACCAAAATCTGCCCCCCCAGCCTGGCCATTTCATGGGTTTGGATCTGCCTGAGAAGATGTGAGCAGCTGAGACACCAACCCTGAACACTTCAGCCAGGAGAGAGGGGCACAGGCACAGGCAGAGCTGCCAGCAGGGTCTCACACCTCAGCATGCAAAGACAGAATATTCCTTTCACTAAATTGTCTCTGGGGTCTCCAAAGAGCCCCTCAGCTGAGACAGGACAGTGAGGAGCTGGCTCTAGGACCCTGCTGACACAGGAGGGGCAGAACAGCCTTTGCCAGAGGGTTTCCAGCAGCACAGGAAGAGGCTCCCTGACATCACTGGCCACAAACAGGGCTCTGAAATCACAACAAGGCCAAACACACACTGGCTGTTGAGGGGAGGCCCCAGCACATTGGGGGCATTGTTCTGCAGGGAGTTTTTGGGTCCCAGATCTGCCAGTATGGGAATCTCCTCCATACAAAACCCACTGGGAACATCTGGCTTTAAACAACATCCCTTCTTTTCCATTTTGCAAATCAATTTTTGGCCTTGGACAGTCTGGGGTTCTGGTTCCTCTGTTGTTCAGGAGGGCAAGGCCAGTGTGTGTGGCCCTCCTTGGTTACTGCACAGCATTTCACTGGAGCTATGTGCATAAAGGAACACAGGATGGGGCACCCCAAATTCTCCTTATAAGGAGAAGATGCGATTTGGAATAAAAACTGCGTGTTCTGGCTGGCTCAGGAGGCTGAGTGAGCCCTGTGGATCATTCATCTGGGACAATCCAGCACCTTCCCCAGGCAGGGCAACATCCAGCCAAGCCCAGCTGTGCTTTTTGGCTTTCTGTGACCCCAGTGTGTGTGGTCCCTCACCCCAAAGCCCCACTCCACTTGCAGCTGGTGGTCTCAGAGAGCAGCAAGAAGGTGTTGCTGTTGATGCTCCACCTTTCTGGGGCACATGCCTTGAATATTTTATCTGGGAAAGGGAAGAGAGGCTTCCCTGGCTCTCAGGGTGCTGCTGCACCACGACATCAAGCTCTTTGCTGGGAGGATGCAGAGTGCAGTGCTGGGTCAATGCATCTTCCTTCAGGATGGTCCCCTCTGATGGAGCTGGGAGACAAAGATTTCTTCCAAATGGCTTGAAAATTATCCACAAACAGCCTTGAAAATCAAGTCCTCCTCACCAACTCCTTTCACGGGAATGATGGGAGCAGGCTCCTCCTGAGCCCATGCACAAACACCAGTTCTGTCTGCTGGAAACCAGCACCCAACACCCAGATGGGAAGTGATGGCATCTGCACACCCATCCAGGCTTGTTTAGGCTGCAGAACATTAAACCCAAGCCTTGTGAGGAAAGCAGGGGGTAAATCATCCCTGCTGGTGACTCCCCCAGCCTGAGCAGCTTTAAATAGAAGTGTTCAGTCACAGGATGGAGCAGCAGGCAGCACTGCTGACTCCCTGCAGGCCCAGGCAGCAGGGACAGGACCTGGGGAAGCTCCTGCATCCCTGAGAGCAGCTCAGCTCTGTCAGAGAGGAGAGGCACAGGCAGCAGCACCCACAGCAGGGCTGGGTCCTGCTCCTTGCAGTTACCAGAGGCACTCACACCTCCCAAACCCAGCCCAGGCTGCTGATTCCAGCCCCTGCAGGGAGCTCAGGCTCTGAGTTCCAGCACTCAGAGCTCCTGTGCCACAAGCAAGAAGCACAGCAGGGACTGGAGGGCATCTTTGGCTACTCCAGTTAAACACAGCAGGGTTTGTGAGCCAGGAACTGTGGCAGGAATCACTGCTGAGCCCAGGAAGCACCAGGAGGTGGAAGGAGGAGCCAGGTGAAGTCTCCAGGTGGATTCACTGCATGGAGAGAGCATGGAATGACTCTGGGATATGAAGGCACATGGCTGGGTGAGGAGGATGAGTGTGAACAGACAAGGACTGAGCAGAACAAGCAGCTCCTGGCTCTGACACAAGCCCTGAACCTTTGTCTGTGGGAGATGAGGCAGAAGGAGCTGCTTGGGACCTTTTTAAAAKGAGCCTGGAAACAAAAACCTTTAARAACAACCCTGGGAACAGAAACCTCTGCAGTGGGGATGGAGCTGCTGCTGGCAGGGGCTGAGGAGGACAGGACTTACCCTTTTTCCTGGCTTGAGCAATGACCTCAGCAGCGCTTTTGCTCATCACCTTGGTGATGTACAGCGGGCAGTTGGTCTGGTTGGCAATGGTGATGGCCCGGTTCACAGCCTCTGCCTCCACCTGGGGACACAGGGGACAGCTCAGGGACACAGGGGACAGGTCAGGGACACGGGGGACAGCAGGTCATGGACACAGAGGGGACAGCAGCTCAGGGACACAGGGGACAGCAGGTCATGGACACCCAGCACCTCCTAGCCACCCTGGGCAGCCCCAGGGAGCAGGGAGGGATGAGGATTTCCCACCTGGCAGCCTCAAAAGGCACAGTGTGGTCACAGCAATTAAAAGACATCAAAGCTGCAGTGCCCTCTCATTGGCACCTGTCCTCCCAGGTGATGCCTCAGAGCCTCCCTGCCTGAACTAAAAGCAACTCCCCAAAATTTGGTTTGAATTCTCCCAAATTGGGATTTGAATTCCTTAAAATTTGGTTTCCATTCCCCGAAATTGGGATATTAATTCCCCCAAATTGGGATTTTAATTCCTTAAATTTTGGTTTTAATTCCCCCAAATTGGGATTTTAGTTCCTTAAAATTTGGCTTTAATTCCCCCAAATTGGGGTTTGAATTCCTTAAAATTTGGTTTTAATTCCCCCAAATCAGGATTTGAATTCCTTAAAATTGGGATTTTTCTCCCCAAAATCCACCTGGGACCCCAAAAAATTGGGATTTAATTCCCCAAAATTTGGTTTTAACTCCCTGCCCCTGTGAATCCAGAAACTCCAGGGAGAGACAGGGAGCAAATCCCTGCATCTCTTCTTTTTTTTTTTTTTTTTTCTTTTTTTAATGATACGGCGACCACCGAGATCTACACTCTTTCCCTACACGACGCTCTTCCCATCCTGCTCCTTTCCCTTCTGTGTAATGACTGCAGAGCAATATTTACTCCAGAGTTACTCCTCCCCTCCTCTGCCAGGTGCTCAGGGTCAGAGTGATTAAACCCTCCTTTAACCCAGACTAAAATAAGCAACCAAACGTTGACTCAACAAAACTGCTCCTGCTCCAGCCCACGCAGGAGGAGATGCTGCAGCTCATCCTCTGCTCAGCCACGTTTGCAAACAAACCTCCTAAAATTGTACCCTGCACTGCAACCTCTGCCAGAGTGGGAATAAAATCAAATGTTTCTCCTTGATGGGGACAGAGAATGGAGCTCAGCCACACTGAGGAAGAGGGGCAGCACTCTGATTTCCTGATGGAAGCATCCAGAGCACACTGAGCAGATGCTGCCACTGACATCTTCCAAGCAAACCCAGCAAACCCAGAGCAATCCCCCAGCACATTCCCCAAGGCTGGAG
>CADDXX010001706.1:0-16742 GCA_902810485.1 Alauda arvensis
GGTCGAAACAACCCTATCCTTGCGCTACAGACCATGACCAGGTGCAGCTGGTTTTTGGACAATGACAGCCTTCTGGCCAAAATTACTCCCCCACTCTGGCAAAAAACCTCTCATTCGAAGAAGACCTATAAAGACTGTGCATTTTGGGACCTTATCTGTGTGTGTGTCTGTGAATGTATGCACACCCCACGGGATGGAGACGCATCTATAGGCCTGATCGCCTCGAGGATTCCGGCTCTTCTCCGTGGTAGCTATTTGATCCCCTTTTCCCCTCTTTTCTCTCTCCTTTTCTCTTTTCCCTTTTCTCTCCCACTATCACATAACTGTGGATTTGGCACTGAATAAAAGTGCATTGGTGATTTGAACTGGTTTTGTCCCTGTGCTGTGTCTTCTGCGCTCTGAGATCCCCCTAAAACGAACTATTAGGGCTTCGCAGACCCTTGCGGACCCTAACACGAGGGTAAGCCAGACCACATGGTGTTATAGAATAAGATTTCTATACCCAGCGCACATGAAATTAGGTCAGTCAAAAGAACTGACTGTTATTCCCTTTTTCCTCTCAATGTCCTCAGGCCCCACACGTTGGGCACCTGTCAGAGTCTGTTCGAGATACCTCATTTGCCTCACAACTGTCAACAAAGGGTCTCAAGGACTGGGACCCCCGACTCCAAAGCTCTGGCCTGTCCAAGGGGGGAGAGAGGCCTGCCAGAACTTGCAGGTGTGTTCACTGGACCAGAGATTGGAACAATGGACTGGGCTCACCCCGGTTTGTTCTGTTCCTGTGTACGGGTCAAAATGACTTACCTTCACCAGACCGTGGCCAGGTGCAGTTGGTTTTGGACAATGGCAGCCTCTTGGCCAAGTTACTCCCCCACCCTGGCAAAAGGCCTCTCATTTTGAAGAAGACCTATAAGTCTGTGCATTTTTGGACCCTATCTTTGTACGTACCCCACGGGAAGAAGACGCATCTATGGGCTCATCTTGCCTCGAGGATTCCGGCTCTTTTCCGTGGTAGCTATTTTCTTTCTCTTTTCTCTCTCTTTCTCTCTTTTCCTTTTCTCTCCCACTATCGCATAACTGTGTATTGGCACTGAATAAAAGTGCATTGTTGATTTAAACTGATTTTGTCCCTGTGCTGTGTCTTCTGCACTCTGAGATCCCCCTAAAACGAACCTATTAGGACTCCGCAGACCCTTGCGGACCCTAACAGCACCAAAATCTGTCTTGGTTTGAAAAGACAGGTATCTGCTAGGGGAAGTCGGTGCTCTCCCCTTGCAATGGAGACTGCAAACCCCCTCCCACCAAATTATTATAAATTTGAAATTAAGGGGCTCTCAGGCAAGAAGATGTGGGAATGGGAATAACAGGTTTTTTTACTAATATATATATATATATATAACAAAACAAGCAAACAAACAAACAACTACAGCATTAATAATAAGACAGAACCAGGAAACCTCGAGGGACCGCAAATCCCAGGGCAGTCTGATCTCTGGCTCTGAGACACCAAGCTGTAACCAGGCTGGTGATGAGGTAGATGGGCCGTTCCTGCAGTGGTGGTTGGAGCAGCAGAGATGTCCTGGCTGAGCAGACGGTGTGAGGTCAGTGTAGGCAAAAGCTGCAAAAGCAATGGCGGGGACAGGGTTGAGCCCACTCCAGTGGGGCAGGAGGAGAGCTCAGAAAATCCCCGGGCACACGAGCAGATTGTGGTAGGTTTTTTCCAGGAGCAGAGTCAATGGTGACAGTGAAATTCCTCTCACAGCAAGCCAAAAAGCCTGGGTGTCCTCTCTCCTCGAGTGCCAAGGGGAAAAGTGTCCATCCCCCAGCTCCCCTGTCCCTTCGATCCTTCCTTCCCTGGTTTCTTTTGTCTTTTGTTAACTACTGAAACTCACTCAGTCATTAGTGTCTTAGCAACTTGAGGGAAAAAATTCCAAAAGGCAAAACAAAAAAAACCAAATCTAACCCCCAACATTATATCAGTGAGAAGTGTGCAAAGGTAAGCATTGCTAACTGCTCTCTTGAGTAGCATCAAATTTCCTTCAATKACAATGCTGCATGCTTTTTTGTAAACAGCAAATGGAGACCAGAGTGGCAGAGCCCTCCTGTTCCAGCAGCTGTCATGGTTTTTAACTTTTTCCAGCTCACAGGTGGCCAGGAGAAAGATCATAGAATCACAGAATCATTCTGAGTTGGGAGAGGCCCATCAGGATCATTGAGTCCAAGCCCTGGTCCCATGAGCCACATCATGCTCCTGAGAGTGGTACCCAAATGCTTCCTGAACTCTGTCAGTCTTGGTGCCATGACCACTGCCCTGGGGAGTCTGTTCCAGCAGCCAAACATCCTCTGGGGGAAAACCTTTCCTGATATCCAACCTAAACCTCCCCCAGCTCAACTTCAGGCCATTTCCTGGAGTCCTGTCACTGGTCTCAGAGAGGGAGTAGATGGTACCTGCCCCCCACCCCCCTCCCCATTGCCCCTTGTGAAGATGTTGAAGCCCCAGTGAGTCTCCCCTCAGTCTTCTCCAGCTGAACAGACCAAGTGCCCTCAGCCACTTCTCATAGGGCTTCACCTCCAGGCTCTTCACCATCCTCATGGCATCCTTTGGATGGTCTCTGACAGTTTCATGTCATTTTTATATTGTCATGCCCAAAACTGCACACAATATTCCAAGTGAGGCTGCCCCAGCCCAGAGCAGAGCAGGACAATCCTTCCCTGGGCTTGTTGGCCATGCTGGGCCTGGTGCCCCCAGGACAGAGATGTCCCTCCTGGCTCCAGGGCGCTGCTGGCTCAGATCCAAGTGGTCATTGACCACAAGCCCCAGGACCATCCCAGGGGGCAGAATCCAGCATCTTCCCTTGTGAACTTTGTTGGGGTTTTGAGTTGAAGTTTTACTTGCCCTTGTTCAGAAGGCTGCAGCCCCCCTGCTGTGTTGTTTACCCCATTGTCAGTTCTTAGTCCTCTCTCCTCACGTGCCTACCTCTTCCCCCACATGTGCCTGTTCCTGCCAATCTGCATACTCCTCCTCCTGTCTGTCAGGGCACTCCTCCCCTGCACGTTTGCCTCCTCCCCTGCATGTGCTTTCTACTCTTGTCAATCTCCGCACTCCTCCCTCGAAGCCCCTGTCACTTACTCAGGACCACTCCTAGGATTCCAGAGCTTTCCACCAGGCTCCAAGGGTGATAGGCTCCTCCACCTTAACCACTCCCATGCTCCTCCCCGGTTGGTCTGTGGTTGGTTATCTTGCTGTGTTCGTCAAGTTTTCCCTGTTCTGTGATTGGTTGAATGTTTCAGTTATAACCCTGTGCACGGAGCACTCCAGTGCTCTTGTGGGCAGGCTCCTGGGAAATAAAGTACCTTGTTGCCCCCCACAAGAGTCTCCTCCTCTCATTTGAGACACCCATTAGTGGGATAGCCTTCCAGTGGTCTGGGGTATCTCAGAGATCCCAGCCAGCATATTTAGCTGTTGGGTTTGTACTCCAGCTGCCAGCCGAGCCTGGCCCCAAGCCTGAGGAGGTTGCAAACCCACAGAACTTCACACAAGTGTTGATTGTCCAACCCTTTAATTTGTCAGGGTCTCTCTGCAGGGCCTCTCTTCTTCTGAGGCAGTCTACAGTTCCTCCTGCCTTAATGCTGTTGTCAGACTTAGTAGTGCTCCTTCCAGGTCTGCATTCAAGTCATTTGTGAACATGCTGAAGAGAATCTGCCCTAAGATGCAGCCCTGCAAAACCCCATGACAGATCACCAGCCTGATGTTACCTGATTCTCTGTAACTCTCTTCCCAACTCATGAGCCAGCTGCTCACACATCACATGATGTTTTTATCCAGCTGTAGGATGGGCATTTTGTCCAGAAGGATCCTGGGAAAAACAGTAGGGAAAGCTTTCATGAAATCCAAAAAGATTACATCTGCTGTCTTCCCTTGTTCCACAAGGGGGGTTATCTTGTAAAAGGAAATCAAGTTTTGCAAGGAGGACTTTACCCTCATAAAGCCATGCTGGCTGTGACTGGTGACTGTGTTGTTCTTCTRATGTTTTTTGATACCTCCCAGATAATCTTTTCCATGATTTCCATGATTCCAGTGGAATGAAACTGACAGGCCTGTTGTTTCTAGGGTCCTCTTTCTTGCCCTCTTTGAAAATCAGAACAATGTTCACTCACTTCCAGACCTGCTCCAGCTCCTACTGGAGAAAAACTGCTCAAAAATCATTGACGGAGGCTTTCAGATGACATCAGCAGCTGAGGATTCTCAGACAAATCCCATCTGGCTCCACAGATCTGTAGGGATCTCCTGTTGGAGCAGCAGATTCCACATAAGGGTCAGCTGGGAGTTAATGATTCTTGCAGCTGTGGTCTTCCAGTTGAGGACACTGAGATTCCCGTGGTCCATCATCCATGTTGAAGACCGAGGTAAAAAATGTGTTAAATACCTCTGCCATGTCTGTGTGCCTGTTGGTGAGGTGACCATCCTCATCCTGGGATGCGGCAATTTCTACATTGCCTTTTGTCATTAATATATTGGAAAAAACTTTTGTTAGATGAGCACTAGCACTTCAGCTAATCAGAAAAATAACAGGTTATGTGGCAGGATCACCTTTTGTTTGCCCAGAAGAGGACAAGGCTCAGTCATCTTCTTATACATCTCATGTTTAATAGCTTGTTGTGCCATCTGTGTGACTGCTGTTTAAAAACCTTCTGATCTGGGGTAATGCTTGGCATACTCTTAGTACTGCTGCTGACAAATAAGGTTACCCACAAGCCCCTCAGAATGATAAAAATGTTATTTATGAATTTTTTTTTGGCTTCAGGTTGGCATGGTTTCCCAGCACTGCTTTTCTCCACTAGACCAAAGTCTGGCTTTAATCTGATGGACACTCCCAGAACAAAATGAAGCTGGCTGCAGGAGACAGCTGGCATTTGTATGACAGTCATTGCACTGAGCAGACCAGACCTGGAGCAGAATGAAGCAAGAAGAAGAGTAAAAAGGGTGCAAGAGACCTGAACAAGGAACTCCTGCCATTATGGAAGAGTAAGCAGGAAATACGCAGGAGATGGAAACAGGATCAGGCCACTTGGAATGAACATAAAGAGGTTGTCAGAGTAAGCAGAAATCGGACAAGGAAAGCCAAGACCCATCTGGAATTAAATCTAGCCAAGGATGTCAGGAACACGCCAAATTCAACAAATGCAAATGCAGGGTCCTGCACCTAGGCAGGAATAACCCAAAGCACCAGCACAGGGCCAGGGTGATCTGCTGGCAAACAGCTCTGTAGAGAAGGACCTGGAGGTCCTGGGGGACAAACAGCTGAGTGTCCTGGGGACAAGGAGGCCAATGGCATCCTGGAGTGCGCTTGGAAGGGCATTGCCAGTAGGGCAGGGAGTACCCCGGCCCCTCTGCCCAGCCCTGGGAGGCACCTCTGGAGTGCTGTGTCCAGCTCTGAGCTCCTCAAGGCAGGAGGGACACAGAGCTCATGGAGTGGGTCCAGCAAAGGCTGTGGAGGTGAGGAAGGGCCTGGACCATCTCCCTCATGAGGAAAGGCTGAGGGAGCTGGGATTGTTCAGCCTCAAGATGAGCCCCAGCGGAGAGGGGCCATCAGCCCTGGTGTCCTCATCTGTAGGGAGGGCTCGGAGCAGGGCCCAGGCTCTGCTCCAGGGGGCCCAGCAATGGCAYCAGAGGAATGGGCAGGAACTGATGCCCAGGAAGTCCCACCTGAACCTGAGGAAGAGCTTCTTCCCTGTGGAGGGACCAAGCATTGAACAGATTGCCCAGAGAGGCTGTGGAGTCTCCCTCACTGGAGATATTTCAGAACCTGGACACAATCCTGTGCCATGTGCTCTGGAGCAGAGAAATGGGACCAGATGACACACTGTGATCCCTTCCAACCTGACCCATCCTGGGATTCTGCCATTCTGTGAATGACTTGTTTTTTCTGGTGTAAACAGAAAGGCTGCAAGCTTTGCTGGGAGCTGCCAGTTTCCAGAACTTCTCCGTGGATGCTGCTCAGCAACTTCCTTGATATAAGTCTTCTTTCTGCTCAGGACAGGCAGAGCAACCCACATCCCACTGCTGCCCAGACAYAGAATAATCCTCATTGCCTTTGCTGCTCCTCTGCAGTTTGCAGTTTTGAACAGACAGGTCCCTCCACTGAGGGGATTTTATAGATTTTCTCTGTTATTAAAATTTACTTAGATTCTGCCCTTATATTCTGAAATGTTGGAATTTCCATATACACTACTGCCCAAATACTTTGGAAAGGGTCCTTTCTTCCTGGCTCAACAGGCAAAGTTGTGGTTCTAATGTTCTCAGCTGCCTATTGCTTTCTTATGCCTCCTTCCTATGCCAGTGATGGATGTGCCTCCCCACTAGCTCTTTCAAACCATGCCTTTCCCAATCTGTGCTACTGCAGTGAAGCTGCAGCACTTCCAGGCTTTTCCTGGAGATTGAGCTACCCAGATCCTTTCTTGCTACTCTTGTTGCTCTCATCTGAATTCCAGCTGCAGCAGGGATGTGCAGGGCAGGGCAGCTGCACGTGATGGTGGGAATTCATTTTCAGTGCTAGGACCCAGAGGTGTTGGAGCTCCTTGCTGGGCAAGGGATGTACGTGTCCCCAGATGTCACTGAAGCATCTTCACAGCACAGCCTGGCCTCTGATAACTTGTCAGCTCTCCTGCTGAAATAATTTTCCATGTTACCCTTTCCTGTGTTTCGTCTTGCTGGATTGATATTAACTCCGCCTGCAGTTGCCACAGCTTTTTCCTTATTAAATTTTGCTTTCCACCTGTGTGCTTTGTGCCTTTTGCCTTTCTCTGCCTGTGATTCTGGTATCTCTTCCTTTGCATCAAATTGCAGCTCTCACCAGTTATAAATAATCCTCCCAAGTATCAAATCTCATTACTCTCTGCTTGTTTCTTCTTCTGAATCATTAATGAAGGTATTAAATAGAACAATTCCTGACACCTGTTGGGGGTTAGATTTGGTTTTGTTTTCTTTTGCCCTTGGAATTTTTTCCCTGGAGTTGCTAAGACACTGGGTGATTATCGGTACTTAACAAAGACAAAAGAAACCAGGGAAGGAAAGACCGAAGGGACAGCGGAGCTGGGGGCTGGGCACTCTTCCCCTTGACACTCGAGGAGAGAGGACACCCAGGCTTTTTGGCTTGCTGTGAGAGGAATTTCACTGTCACCATTGACTCCGCTCCTGGAAAAAACCTACCACCATCTGCTCGTGTGCCCGGGGATTTTCTGAGCTCTCCTCCTGCCCCACTGGAGTGGGCTCAACCCTGTCCCCGCCATTGCTTTTGCAGCTTTTGCCTACACTGACCTCACACCGTCTGCTCAGCCAGGACATCTCTGCTGCTCCAGCCACCACTGCAGGAACGGCCCATCTACCTCATCACCAGCCTGGTTACAGCTTAGTGCTTCAGAGCCAGAGATCAGACTGCCCTGGGATTTGCGGTCCCTCGAGGTTTCCTGGTTCTGTCTTATTATTAATGCTGTAGTTGTTTGTTTGTTTGCTTGTTTTGTTATATATATATATATATTAGTAAAAAAACCTGTTATTCCCATTCCCACATCTTCTTGCCTGAGAGCCCCTTAATTTCAAATTTATAATAATTTGGTGGGAGGGACTTTGCAGTCTCCATTGCAAGGGGAGAGCACCGGTCTTTCCCCTAGCAGATACCTGTCTTTTCAAACCAAGACACACCTATGYCTGTGCCATTGTATTACACAAACACTCCCCCGTTTGCTATATTGTCACCTATCATTTTGTTCCGGTCCTTCAGCCAACTTTGAAATTATAATGTTCCCTCCAAGCCTGATTTATATTAATTTATCAGAGAGGAATTTCATCAGTGTGTCAAGTGTTTTGCTGAAGTCCAAATCTGCTTGGTTTTGCTTTCTTGCAAATGTGCCCTCTAGTGCTTTCTTTGGCTTGGATTCTTTCAGAATAAAAATATCAGTAATAGTGCCAGGCAACACTTGTTGCTCACTGCTCAGGGGGTTTTGTCCTTCTGAATTCCTGGTGGTACAAAACACTGTGTGTTGTCTGTGTTTCACTTCTCTGCTAAGACCCAGACAGTCTTTTCAGTGACAAAGTTCATCTGCTACAATGATCAGGTGTAGGGTATTGCTTCTGAAGCATAACCTACTAAGGTGTAATATTTTCAAGGAAGCATGGGACCAGAGGAAAACATGGATTTCAGACAGTTTTTTGGTTCTCATCTTTTTCAGCTGCAAGCCCTTAGACATGTTCCTTGCTGTTTCTGGTAACAGTGCAAGAAAAGCTGGGTTGGAAATGGAGAAAGACAGGCTGAAAAGTGGCTGGTAAGCATAGGAAGCTGGTAAATAGAGGTAAATTAAGAAAAGTTTCCTCTTTGCAGCTCACAGCTCAGGTTAGATTGAAGGGTTTCCTGGTGCTGCTGGTGCTACTTCTCGCCTTGTGCATTGCAGCTGGCTGTAGCAAGCCAGTGCCTTTCTCAGCTTGCTGCTGCTGAACTTGCCAGCAGCTCATCTGATGAGAATGCCCATACTGTCATCAAATTCTTCCTCCTGCCCTGGGGAAGCATCAGCCTCCCTAGGGGTTGCAAACTTAATCAGCAGAGTCTTTATTTCTGGATAGACAAGGATGCAGTGCATCAGTGGTACCAGATTTAACACTGCACCCAGAATCATCACATTTTTGGTGGCAGCTGTCCCCACTGAGTGACACAAAATGCTTTTGACTGGGCATCATTAGTGCCCTGGTAGGCACTAATAAAAAACATGGTTTTTGAAGTGGGAAGGGAATTGGGTAATGCTTACTTTGTGTTCTGAGCAAATGTGATGTGTTTTTCACAGTCAGCAGTAAAAAACATCCTCAGGTCTTATTTTCCTAGTTAGCAAGAAGACTAGAAAAAAAACCACTGACAGGTGCCTTCTTATTCAGCATGCTGACAATCCATGCAGAGCACTCAAGCCACCTTGAAACTCATGGAACATGTTAAAACATAAAAATTTGCCAGATAATTGTGCAATGATGAATTACTGAGAAAATCCTTGATTTTACCAGCAGAAAAYTGCACCCTTAACTGCGAAGGTAATTTTGATAAAATCAACACTCTGGGCTAGGAATTTATTAAGCAAGTAAAGGTTGACTACCATTACTGGATAAAAGCATCAAATTGTCAGTAATAATGTTTTACCAGCATGAAAACCTCTTGTTCTTTCTGTTTACCAAACCATCTTATCTATTCGTGCAACAATTGCAGCATACAAGTTAAAATATAGTCTTGGGTTTGCAATCAGTGAAATAGAGGATATAAATATTACTGTGAAGAGCTGAAAAGCAGTTTTGCAATTTTCATATTGCCTTGGGACCTTTGGAAGGAATTGCTCTCTTGCAGGAAAAGCAGTGCACATTTTTCTTCAACCGGTCTAGGCCATAGGTTTCATCTCTAATTAAAGCGTGACCATTCACCATGTCACTGGCATGACATCAGGACTGCTGCCCTCTACCTGAGCAGAAAAATGATGAAAAAACTTTTCTGAACAAACAATCCCTTGAGAAGATGGGCAAGATCATTATGATGATCTCCAGGCCCCTAAATATAATGGGAGCTGTCTGTGCCAGGGCTGCAGGGAGGACATTGAACGTCCTGCCACAGTTACAGAAACCAGAGAGTGGTAGAATTACCCCAACATCTTCAGCAAACCCCTGGAAATTCTTGACCATGGTTCTGCCTGGGTCAATCCTCATTCACTCTCATTACCAACCATCTGAGTCCACCAATAATCCCTGCCTTCCACAGCTTTCATGAGGGCAGTAGAGCAAAGCTGGCCTGATATTTTTTCACAACTGGGCCCCACTCTGGTCAGACTCGTGGACTGGTATTTCTCACCCAGTAGGGCCCATGGCTGGACAAAATAGCAAATCAGAAAAGTCAGCAAGATGGGAGAGAAAARCCCCAAACTGACATTTGAAATAARCACTCATTCAATAAGAAAATGGATCATATGCTCRCAGCTCCACAGTTCTGCAGGAGGGAAGAAGGGAAAAAACGAGTGCAAAGAGCAGGAAGGAGTGTGCTCATCCAGCTCATCATCAGGCTCGGAGCTCCATCTTGTGGGTGCTGGCCACCAGCAGTGGCCACTGGCCAAGGGGGCTGGAGGACATCAAACCTCTTGGGGAACTGGAGCTCAGCAGGGCTCTCAGGGCCATGGACACTCTTTCAGTGGCCTTTTTACTATCACTTTGTAACACWGAGGAATTCTGTGTGGTTGCCATTGAATCTCTCTTAAATGTCCACGTCGGAGTCACTGATGGACAAACCTGCATGTCTGACAGGGCTGTCTGTGAGCTCTTCCTGTCTGTCATGGCTCAGGGCTGCTTCGTCTCAGTGCAGCAGTGAACGGGAAAACATCTGTCATCTCTGAGCTGATGTTGCCCTGATCCTTGCAGAGGCAAGATCACTGCACTTCCAGRTCACTGATCTTTGGAATCAGTAGGGCTGGTCCTCAGGGACCTGATTCAGTCACTGCTGGAGACTGGCTTTTGGGGTGCTAAACTCTTGATGGACCCAGACTGTCTTGGTGGGAGAAGTTCAGGCATCACCCCAAAGCAGGCCCGCCTGCAGATGTGTAGGACCAGATGGAACATTTTGGGGAGCAAAGTGGAGCCTCTTATTCCCCAGAGATGCTCAGAGCATAASTACAAGAAAGGGATGAAAAAGCATCCAGTTAAACTAAAAATAAAATCAGCTGTGTGGGACCCTGGACAAGGAAGGCAAGAAAACAAGTAAGATCTTGTATTAGAAATACCCATATTTCTTAGAGCTATACTTTTATCCTACAGGATATACATATCTCAAGTCAGAGAGAGATAAACTGTTTTCTAACAAAAAATTGTACCATTTGCTTACACCTTCAAAAAATTGCATCTTGAATTTCAGCAGTGGTCAGTGATGTTTAAGCTGCCTTTTTGCAGCTGAAAGTCTGGCTGATGAGCTCAAACCCAAAGGCATCTTCTCCCATACTAGCACCTGTTACAGTGATGACAGCAGGCTAGTAGGCAGGGCATGTTTTATTAGCAAGGAAAACAGCTCCTTTCCCCACATGCACTAGGGACATTGAAGTCAGGGTTAAATGTCTCTCGAATCCTTGACTGCAGCAGAGGTTTAATCCCCAAAAGCAACAGAGAATAACAGGGTTATTAAGGAAGCGGTTTTGCTCTCAGCAGCAGGATTTTAGGCTAAAAYCCCTCCAGCATCTTCTGCTTGGTGTAACAACCCTGAAATCTCCAATCTCTCGGTCCTAATTCTTCTCCTGTCTCTAATTTTGCACTGTCCATGCCTCAGGAGCTGATGAAYGCAGAGTGAACTGCTGAATGCTTCAAACCCCCACTTCCTAGAATCAGTCCTGATTTGTCCAATTTATCAACTACCCTGATTTCATGAGGATTTCTCTTCAAACTAGCTAACATGCTCAGAAGAAAACAAACCACTGTTATTCCTGCAGAATTCAGAGTGGCCTTTGGAAAAAGATAATTTTTTCTGGCATGTTTTCTTTCTGAAGGATGTACTCAGTGTGATAGTCAGGGCATGTGATTGCTGGGCTCCAGAGTGAGGTGAGCTGCCACAAACAGATCTGCTGACTTCCATATCCTCAGGTGCAGGGTTTTGCTGTGGAAATCAAAACTCTCATATTTTGTATGCAACAGTGGCTGTGCCATTGCACTTTATTCTTCCTTATTTGCMCCTGTGCTTATTATTGGCWTTTTTTACTTCTCTCCATGTMTAGAAAACTTCCATAAGCTTTTAATTCTTCWTACTTATGAACCTGGGGTGATCTCCAGGATATWAGCAATTTTAAGAAGTATTTTGAGAATGCAGCAAATMGGAGCAGACAAAGAGGAGTGTCCTCTCTACAACCAAATGTGGGCTTATGTCTTCCCAAAGAGACTGTCTCCAGGACCAGGTCAACATCCATGAATTAGGGAAACAGAAAATCAGGAGCCTAATTAATGCTCTCCCTAATGATGAGGAAAACAATCAAGAAGAAACAAGGCTGAGGAAAAGAAGAACTGAAGGCCTGGTTTATGTGCTTGGAGGAGCCATGATTGCAATTTTGACAGCTAAAAGGCTTAAAGCTTTAGCCCAACCTTCTTGTTCTCTTTTCACCTGGACAAAGGGCTTGAAAAGAGGCACTGGATTTTGAATGTGCGTAGGAGAATCCAAACACAGGCATAATCTGCCAGTTTGGGAAAAGGAAGAAATTGACTGCTTGAAGCACTCAGCTGATTTCCTGGTTAATTTCCATGCTGCAATAACCAGTTCCACCACTACACTGCAGAAGGTTGTTAACAAATCAAAGTCCTGGCTTTGTGTTCACTTACAAGTAGGTGCAGCCAGAAACTCCTTTTCAGAAATTAYGGACAAGCTGAATGTAATAATGGAGACAGTTCCACTCATCCACAGCAAGTGCACCACTGATCTGGAGAAAAACTCCTTGTCTGGAGTGCAGTTTGTGTGACAGACTGTCCAGTATGAAAAACAAAGCATCCTTGCAGAAGCCAATATTTGAATTTACAGGAAGGCTTCATGCAACACAGATGGAACACCGCTCACTGCACCTTCAATTTGCAGAATTCAAATGGAATTTCAGTAAGATGAAAAAAAGAAGCTGACAAAGCCCAGAGCCTGTGATAGAAATTTAAAAAGCCTCAGCAAAAATTCATCACCTGTGAGAGCTTTCACAGTGTAGGAGGATTAAATAATGCATTACATTGGAAGCACTAGGCAAAATCACTTTTGAATGAACAGGAGCAACAGCTACAGTAGTCAAACAAAAAACCAGAATTGCACTCCAGTGAAGAAGCAGATAAAAGCCAAGTCTTACATGAAACTCTAAAAGAAGACACATAGAGAGTATGTGGCCATGGACTGGACCTAAAAACTTCTTTTCACAAAAGGAAAGAGAAGACAACTGTGAGAAAGTCTGCGTTTTATAACTCAGTCTTTCTTTCAAATATCCAAACTTAAACCTCACTTTTCTGTCATTTGTCCATGGAGTTAGTTTGCTGTCTTACTCTCTACTTTATTATTTCGTTTTAAAATCACAGCCTTGTACATTAAAATCTCCTGGAAATAATGAAAAAATGAAACAACACACAACACACCCTCCACCTCCCCTCCAACCACCCCCCCATTTCCTTTGGCACAGTATATTTCAAATAACTACATGACACAGAGTTAGCAAAACCACAGCTGAAAGCCATTTACAGAGATCAGGTCACAAATGAGAAATGAAGTTTTGAAAGTTCACTCTTTTGAAAGAGAGTGTAAAATGTTATGGAGGTTTTATCTCTTGCAATTAAAACCTCCAGTCTTGAAGGACATATCTCAGGTATCCCGATGGATGTGGGCTGTAAGACAAAACCTGGAAGCAGCTCAGGATACCGTGGCTGATGCCAACAAAGAATTAAATCATCTGCATGAAAAGTGTGCAGACAGAGAGAATTTAACAGGAACTTTAAAACCGGTGCTACAGAAAGTACAGCAATGCTTGGAAAAGGAGAAAGTGCTTTTCCAGGATACTGTAGAATGGGTTTTATTCGGTTGTTTTTTGACATACATGCTCACACCTGGGGCTTGAATCTCTCACCTTTCGAAATTTCACAAGAATCTTTCCCTATCCCAGCTCCCTCCTCGTCGAAGGAAATGTGCTCCTGTGGCTGTAGAGAGCCCGCTGCTTTGAATTCTGTTCACAGACATTCGTAACTTTGTAGCTGTTTGTTCCTCTCCATAACCTGGGCGAAGAGTGTGCTGCCCTGAGGAGATGCACATCTCAGTCTGGCTTTTAACTTCCTGCCCTTGTATTTTACTGTCGGGAGACCTTAACCCTTTRAAACATGTCTTGGAGGCCGGAGAGAGCGGCGGGAGCCCCGGCAGAGCCCCGCGCTCGGTGCAGGGCATTATGGCATCACTGTGCCCGTGCATGGCAACCGCGGAATTCCCGCATCCCCGCCTCGGGATCCGCGTTCGTCCCAGCCGGTACCAGAACTCGAGTTCCTGCGGTGCCGGGAGCCGCTGCCCTCCGACCGTCCCAGCTCGTCATGCTGGAGGAGCGGCACCATCGGAACGGCTCCGGCATCTGCGTCAGTCTGTCCGGTGAGTTCCTGTAGTTTCGCTACGGAGCTGATACTTGCTCCAGGCTTTGCCTGTTTTAAGTTAGTGCGCCTTAAGATCATGGTTAGATTTACTCTTGAGTGGTCTCTATTRCCTTTAAATGTCGTGGGACCTTCAAATGTCGTCTTGTTCCATCCCCCGCCGTGGCCGGGGCACCTTCCACTATCCCAAGTTGCTGCTCCAAGACCTGTCCAGCCTGATCTTGCACACTTCCAGGGATGGGGCAGCCCTAGTTGCTCTGGACAACCTGTGCCAGCGCCTCACCGCCCTCATTGAGGACAATTTCTTCCTCATATCTATTCTGAATCAGTGGCCTATTCTGAAGTATTCAGCATATTTGCAGAAGTTTGCMAGAAGAAACGGACACAAGTTTTTAATGATACATCAAACATAATTCCCCAAGCAGAAATTTCCTCTGCTGTTTTGTTTAATTATGGAGTTCCCACAAGTTCTGGAATTCCATGGCACTGGAATTTTTTTTCCCCSTAAGTGAAATAACGTGCTTTTTGAATGTATCCTTTTGTGTGCTAGTAAGCTATTGATAGATATTTTAACAGAGGAATACTGCACATTCAAAACCTTTAGCATTCCCAAGTGACACTCTTTAGATTGTTTTCCTCTATGTGACTTCAGAGTAAGGATGTGGATGTGACAGAAAACATTTTGATTCTGTTATGAAACTACAATTTTTGGGATTTTTTTCCTGTTCATTATGAGATTTTGGTGCAAGTTGCAATAATWAAAAGAATGGTGTTATGAAAAACCAATTTCTTAGTTCTCTGGGCTACATCTTTATGCAAAAATCTTGTGCAATTTGTGAAAGACTCAGCAGCCTTTAACATAGCAAGTGTTCCATTAGTCAGGCAATCTTGGATGTTCGATCTACTTAAAAAATCACAGTACCTTCATTTATCTCCATTAGAATTGTTTTGAGGAGAAACAGAGTTTGTGATCTGCTTAGGAGAATGTAGCTCAATCTACACAAACATAACATCTTTTTATTGGTGTTCTGAAAGTGGATATTCTGCTATATATATTCTACTATATTTGTTTATTTCTCTACAATATTCAGAGTTTGAGGACTAGCAGTACAACTCTTTTCTAAAGCTGATGTCACATTGCAGTTGTGGTAAATGCTCATGTGACATGGTAGTAACACTGTTGCACAACYGGTCAGAAGTGCCTAAAAAATTCAGTCTTTCAGTAGGCTGACAAATAAAGTAGAGCATGTCTCTGCTAGAGGCCTTAATGGTTTTATGATATGGAAGAGTCCAATCTTTGAAGGTCATCAAGTAAAAGTATATATGGCTAACAATGTTCTTAATTCTCCACAGTTTATAAACTTAAAAATCTGCGTTTTGGCCACCCTCTTCAGACAACATCTCTTCCCGGGAAGCTAATCGGTGAGGTCCAGTTCTGTATTTTGAGTCTAGCAGTTTAATTCGTGCTTTTGTGGCTTATTTATTTTCAAGATGCCTGAAATAATGCAATTCAGGCTGAGGAAGAACCAGATAAAGTGTGATACATGCAAGCTGTCACAGAGTCATCAGGAGGTAGAGATGCTTTCTGCCAGCACCTACGAATACTGCCCAGGAGGCACAGGAGGGCTTTCCACATTAATTGAGGTGGCAGAGGATGTGTTTGAGTCTGACCATGGCTCTTGTGTTTTAGAACTTGATAAGAGTTTGATCTTTGGCACAAACTATTTGTCTCTCTTTAGTCTGTACAAAACTGCCAGTTGTATGGAAAAACAAAATTCCACAAATACAGACTTTGTTTAGAAAATCAGACTGCAGTCCGCTCCTTCAGCTGCACAAGTTTTGCAAAATTGCACTGCTAGGTAGTAAGTGAAAGAACATCTGTTTTTGTTGCAAAATTACTCTGCATTTTCTGCCTACTGTGGAACTGAAGCTAGTGAAAAGTTGCTTTTCTGCAATGCCAATGTTGACAGTAACCAGCAGACTTGTGAACACAGAATATAGGTTTGGAGCTACAAAATACCATCTGCAATGTAGAACTCAAGAGCTATTTCACCTGCTCACATGCTTTCTTGAGGATTCTTAAAGCCCTGCTAAAAATGGTGCCTTAGATGAAAGCTGTAGATGGTAAAGGAGATATTTTAGTTCAAAACCAAGGGTAATATATGTACTAGTAACATATGAAAGTGGAATTAGAAAACACTCTCAGAATTTTGTTAGACTGCAAATTGTGTATGCTTTGAAACTTTCCAGGGACTTTGTATGGTTTTGCCTTTGATTGAATCTTCTGAGAGCTTAATGGCTTGTAGGCCTTCTAGATGTTACATGACAATAGAAGGAAAAATCTCCTGCAAGTGGTTGTAGGAAGCTTTCATAAAGTACTGCATTTGCTGCCATGCTGGGAAAATTAAAGAAAGTATACAGAAACAAAAATTCCTTAGGCTAGTTTCTATTTTATTTGAAAATGTTTAAGTAGACAACTGATATGAAGTGGTTAATGTAGGAAGAGTTCAGCACATCTGTCACTGGTTTGCTGGGGGTTTGTTTGTTTGTTTGTTTGCTTTTGTCAGTTTGGGTGTCTTTGGTTCCATATGAAGAAAAAAAA
>CADDXX010001712.1:0-14721 GCA_902810485.1 Alauda arvensis
GCTGTGGTTCCTTGCTCCTAGTAAGGAACCTTGACTTCTGTTTAAAGAGTCCCATGTTTCTTTGGAAGATACAGATTCTGAGACTGTTCTGGAGACCTTTCCTATGGAAGAAAGTGACAGTGTGCCAGGCTCAGATGAAGAAACAGAACCAATACAGGACATCAGACCAGTTGCTGTGCMTGAGAAATTTTCAGGTTAGTAGTTGGGAGATTCTGTCTTGAAAAAGAGCAGCATTTCAGCTCTATTCCTGTAGTGCTCCCCATGGATGAATTGCAGATGCCCAGCACAAAACCCTGGCCTGCAGCTTGCAGGAGCAGACAGGGGCAGTGTTGCTCCCTGGCACACACTGGGCTCTTCTCCATGAGAACTTTATGGGATCCCTCTTGGTGGCTGGTTCTATGACATCAGAGCCAGAGGAACCGACCTCTGAAGACAACAATCCTTGGGCATCTGAAGTGCACTGTGGGATTATCCCTAGTGCAGAGTACAAACATTGTCTCTTGTGTTGTCTTTTCTCCTGCCAGGGTCAGGTCCTGGGAATAAACCTGAGACTGCTGGACCCCGTGACCCAAGCAAGTACCACATCCTAGGGACACTAGCAGCGTCAGCTTTGCTTCTGCTTGGGGTAGTGTGTGGGTATATACTCATGTATCTGCTGCTGAAGAGACACACGTGAGTTATTTATTGCTGCCATTGGCAATGAAGTGTTTGCTCCCTGCTGGAGTGCCAAGGCAGCTCCTGGCAGTGCAGTGCAGAGCAGAAACCTCTGCAGTGCAATCCTTTAATTGCACTGTAATATCTGTGAGGAATCTTCAGGGAGATCTGCTTCTACAGGAGGGCCCAGGAAGACAAAGAAGTACAAGGACAAATCTACACTGATTCTTCCTGGGAAATCCACAGTCAGCATAGAGGTAAAGGTGAAGCTGAGTCAGGAGGAGGACCAGGAAGGGGTGAGAGAGCYCAAGCCAGCAGGGACAGCTGCCGCCTGTTTCCTGAGGTCTTTGCAGCAGAGCTTGCCCAGCTGTACAAGAACATGGGCACARACCCCTCGCCTCTGCCCACGTGTGCCTTCTGTGCTCTKGCTGACRGTGCCTCTTCACGGGACCACTGGATTTCCCTGGACTCACCTCAGCCCACACCATCCTGTTGCCCCTGCGGCCAGTACCAGCAGGAACACTTTCTATTAGAGGACGATGGTTATTTTAGTGATAGCATATAAATAAATATATTTGCCAAAGCAGTAAGTTCTTGCCTGTTGTAGCTCTTTCTCCTGCGGAAGAATGCAGAGAACTTGGAGCAGGGCTCGAGCTCTGACAGCAGCTGTGAGAAACCTGCACTGCAGGGTGGGACCTGTTTGTGCCAGCCTCAGCCTGCGTTCCCAGCAATGGCCATCAACAAGGCTTTCCTGCACCAGAACAGCGACATGCTGATGAGGTGTGCAAAGGCTTGTCCAGCAGCTCATTTGGGATGCTGCCTTAAGGACAGTGCCCCGTGGAAGAGAGACCCACACTACAGCAATTTGTAGAGAACATTTGCTCCTGAGATGCATTCGCGTTGGGGGAAAACACAAGGTCTGTGTCCTGTGGGAGGAAGCCCAGGCTGGTGCAGARGAAAGACCCTTTTTCCTGAGCAGCTGCAGGAACAACTGTGTGATGAACWGACTGTMATCCCCATGTCCTGTCTCCCTACACCACTGGGTGRCAGAGACAGAGCCAGGGAAGGAGAGGGGGTTGGGGGTGAAAGGTGTATTTCAAGATTTACTTCTCCTTATTCTGCTGTGATTGAGTGACTAATAAAATTCAATTAATATACCCAATTCAAGTCTGTCTTGCTCATGATGGTGTTCAGTGAGTGATCTTCCCTGCTCCTTTTCACTTCCTTCAGGTTCAGTTCAGGAACCTGTGTAATATTTCCTCTCCCCTGCCCACCTGAGAAGGGGAGTAATAGAGTGGCTTTGGTAGGTGCCTGGCATCCAGCTTCCCTGTAGGGAAACCACTACTATAGCAAAGCAGAGGAAGAGCACTGTGCTGTTCTGCTTCTGCAAGTGGGGCAGTTGCAGGTTTTTGCATGGCTTTTCAATTTCGGTTTTGGGATTTTACTTACCCTTTGCTTCAGGGGCTAAAGAATGAGACAAAATACGTTTCAGTATTTCCTGTTCAATTTCTAAASTGATGGAATAAAAGATGGTGAAGAAGGAGGCCTTCCAGGTGGGAAGCAGTGGCAGAACACCCATCTCAGATGAAGAAAGCAAAGCACTGTGAGAAACCAGCACACCAGGGAATTGCTGTCCTGGGCTCACCAGTCAGATTCACTCTGGTCCTCCAGGCTTTTCCCCATGCCCACTCCTGCTCAGCCACCTACAGCCAAAGCTGGAACTGTGAGTGCAGCAAAGCTGTTGTCCAAAAACACACGGCACAGCTCTCTGAGGCAGACTCTCACCTGCAGTGTGTGGGGAGGATATTTGCCAGCAGCAATTGCCAGAGAGATGTTTGAAGGGGTCTCTGGACACTATGGGGTTTTGGGGGGTTTTGTGTACTTCTGGCTCAGATTGTAAAGAGTGTCCCCAGACAATGCTATTCCCTTTGAAGTGGTGAAGAGGAACCACTGAGCTGCTCACCTTTGTCCCTCTCCTCTCCACAGTGGCCCCAGCTCCACCTCTGGGCTGCCTGTCAAGAGCCTCACAGCAGCCTCTGAGATTTCCAGCTCCTGAGAAGGCAGCACAAGGCTCTTTTCAGAAGACAGTTTTTCTCAGGCCTTGAATCAAGCCTCACAAAGTCTTGTCATGTGGACATCCACACTTGCAGCCCTGCAGATGCTCTTGCAAAGTGAGAGCTGTGGGACACAYGCAGGGTCGTGCCCTGGAGTGCGATTTCTGAAATGCCYYGGCTGCTTCTRAGGGAGTTGACATGCTGGCATGCCACTGCAGCAGGAAAGTATCTCAGGATTCAACGGAGTGCAGGGAAAACTGCCCTAGGTTTCTCTTCATCCTGGTCATGTGTGTTGCTCTGTCCAGTTGCCAATCCCTTGGTTTCTCAATTTTTCACAGTTCTTTCCCACTCCCTCTCTGTCTTGCCGCCCATCCAAGGCTTCTTCCAAGTCTCCATCCTGCCCCAGCTCAGACTTTGCTCTCTCCTGCTTCCTTTGCTGCTCATTCTGCCTCTCTTCCTGCTGCCTCTTCCTGCACCTCTGGTCCTGTTCCTTGCCCCACTTTTGTTCTCATTGTCTATGTCTTGATTCCTGGCCCAGACATTTCTCCGCTCAGCTCCCTGCACCCCGCTCAGCTCAGACTCCCAGGAGAACTGCCCTGGCAGTTGTCTGCAGTTCTCTGCAGTGGGGACACAGAGGGGATTTCTCCTGCAGTAGCACGACAGTGGCGAATGGGGTGCGGGCCAGGCGCCTCCTTAATGATATTAATTAAACAGTTCAGAAGAAAAATGTGAGAAGGAAGTTCCAGTTTTTAGGAAGAGGGAACAAGAAAAGATACAGAAGCATTGAGCAGTCAAGAATGAGAATGGAGAGTGGAAGATGCCAGATGGGAGACAAGTACTAAATAAGGCTATATCTAAACGGGTGTTAGAGGCCCTCTACGCTTCAACTCACTGGGGGACCCAAGCACTTTGTGATCATTTTACGCAGGCCTATGTATGTGTCGGAATATTTGAAATTRCAAGAGCTATAACCAAACAGTGTATAACTTGTCAGAAGATTGATAGGAAAGTAATGTGGAAGATGACTCAAGGGGGAAGAGAACTAGCTGAGAGACTTTTTCAGAATATCCAAGTTGATTTTACCAAATTGCCACCAGTACAGAAATATAAATATCTATTAGTTATAGTAGACCTTTTAACACATTGGGTTGAGGCATACCCGACTGCAAAGGCTACTGTGGGAGTGGTCAGTAAAATATTATTAGAATAGATTATACCCCAATATGGAATTGTAAACACCATCGATTCAGATAGAGGCATGCATTTTTCAGCTGAAATATGACATCAAATAGTTGACGCTTCAAACATCACTTGGAAGCTTCTTACACCTTGGAGACCCCAGAGTTCTGGAAGGGTTGAGAGAATGAATCAAACTTTGAAAACCATCCTTACTAAGCTTAAAGAGGAAACAAATTGGTTAAAATGTTTACCTTTGGCCCTAATGAGAATCAGGACAAGACCTAGAACAGATATTGGAGTGTCATGATACACAATGATGTTCGGACTGCCCTTATTAACCTCCATCGGAAATGTGGGAACTTCTGAGGAGGGGGAACAGAGTATAAAGASAGATGTGCAGACTGTTGCAGGTACGCTGATAGAGCTGCAAGAGAAAGGATACCTTCCACAGGCAACACCCATAGACTTTTACATACACAGATTTCAGCCTRGTGACTGGATCCTCATAAAGACCTGGAAGGAGGCACCTTTAGTACTAAGTGGGAAGGCCCTTTTCAAGTTTTACTAACAACAGAGACTGTAGARTGAACACAGGAGAAAGGRTGGACTCAAACCTCTAAAGGGCCAGTGTCTCCACCCACTGAATGGAAAGTAGAAAAAGTGACTGACACCAAGTTATCCTTGAAGAAGGGGCCACTCAAATAAGCCTCAAAGGCTGTTCAAAGAGTTGATGATATTAATTAAGTTAAAAGGGGTTTTAGGTTTATTGTAAACTTGTAACTAACATTCTTGTACCTTTTCTTACAGATCGCGTCATCCAAAGGGACAGAGCATGCTCCCACACGTTCTAAGAATCAGGCCCCAAAAGAGGAAGAGAGAATACCAGTYGGCACAAGAGGGAGAGTAAGTCTCCTGCAATAACGGGCGTTAGTAACTAAAGAATATTGAGGAGGGCGAGACCAGATCAGGAGACACTCTCACCACAGGAAGTCAAGGATCCTCAAAGGGAATTCCAGAGGGGAGATATGGGTGGGAGAGTGCACTGTACTGGACCTCCACTGATATTAGCCCTTCTATTGATGATTGTTGCAGAGGGGAGAATGGAGTCGTGTGACAAGCGTAACTACCCCAAACACACAGGAGACTCTCGGACCGCCGTCATCAGAATCCATACTAACCTGAGCCCTAATTGGGTCGACTTTTCGTCATTAATAACTTGTAATGAGGATGGCAAAGTCTATTGGCTCTTCGAAAACACAGGGAATTTTAAACAAAAACTGTTGGGAGAATGCCTGATGAAAGAAAAATTGATTTGCTCAGAAAGAAAACCTAGTGAGCAAAGGAGAAAAGAAGGGGTCTATGAGCCAGATATAATTAAAGAGAAGTAAAAGGAATAATCACTAAGGGGCCAGGGATTCAGAACATAGGAGGGAAAAATCTGGTTTTAGATCTTGTAGAAAAAATCAGCCACGAATTCAACATTTCCAGCTGTTGGATTTGTGGGGATACCTGCATGGCAGAGATCTGGCCTTGGGAAAGGATGTCCTCTGAGCTCCCAAAATGTAGTGAGAATATTAGAAAAGAGAAATTCAGGGCCAGATAGGAGGCCAGACAAGGAGCTTGAGATCAGAAGTAATTGGAGAAGAGTGTATATTGAGGAGAGGTCTGAGATATGTAGTCTATGTAGGAGAGTTACCATGTAAAAGATACCACGCAACAAACCACACACATCAGTGGTGGATTCCCCAAGCCCCCAGCTTATATTGGTCGAAAAAGCGAGAGAAAGGGTGTTCTTACATTGAGAGAGAGAAATTGTATGAATGTATTACGCAACACCCTAATCCTTTTCATGGTAAACCACAAGTTTCAAAATTTTGGGGTAGGGAAGGGCTAAATGAGGCGAAGATTCCAAATTTTTGGAGAGCCCCTAAGGGTCTCTTTYGGCTATGTGGGAAGACCGCCTATTTCATGTTACTATCCTTCTTTCTATTCCCCTGCATTGAAGGACAACATCTAGGGGTACCCCTATATGATGAATTGCAGAGAAAGAAAAGAGAAATACTAATTGGGGGTACCTAAAAGTGGGGTGACAATGAGTGGCCCCCAGAAAGAATAATAGCCACCTACGGTCCTGCCACATAGGGCACAAGTTGGGTCATGGGGATATCAAACCCTGATATACCTGCTAAATAGAATCATCTGGCTACAAGCATCAGTGGAAATAACATCTAAACAAACTACGTTTGATATTGACTTCCTATCAGCACAGGCCCGTCAAATGAAGACCATGATCTACCAAAATAGATTATCTATTGGCAGAAGAAGGGGGAGTTTGTGGGAAGTTTAATTCCTCTGAATGTTGCATGGGCATTGACAATCATAGTGAAGCCATCAAAAATATTACCACGAATATCAGGAAATTGGCTCATGTTCCTATTCAAAGATAGACCCCTCTAGTAAGAAATGACYGGTGGGAGTCTCTCCTGAAAGGCGAATTGTTGGGTTCATGTTGAAGGTTCTGTTGTACTTAGTTTGCCCCTACACCCCTGTTTCTGTGTACTTAATGGYTTGTCCCTGGGTCCTCCTCTCCTGTTGTCAATCATATGCCCCCTCCCCTGAGATATCATCAGCCTTCTTCACCCCTCCCTGAGGCAGCTGCCTGTCAGCCAAGGCCACRCCTCTCCTTCCAGAAAGATCCACYGTACGCCCTGGGTGATTGGACAGCAGGCCTGGGCCCCTCCTTTGCTTTACCCTAATTGGTTGCACAGTTCGTGTCCATTATACCTGTACCAGTTCTGATTGGTTGTTTGTATTAGTATAAGAGCCACCGCTCAGAGCTCTTCGGGGCTCTTGAGGGCTGGCGCCTTGGACAATAAATCTGAGTTTGCCCCCCTCTCGAGTCCTTCCCTCATTGTGCGGTCTTTGTGGAGGCGTCGATACGGGAGTCTGGGAAACAGAGTCTTCAGGATTCATGGGAGTTTCTGCAGATTGTGCGGCCAATTGTGGCCTGCCGGGCAGACACCAAGAGACCCCGAGACGCACACCCGCAGGCTTGGCGCCCAACGTGGGGCCTGAKAAGACCCCCTGGACCCCATGGAAGTAGACACCTGATCCGCGAGGGCTGCAGCACCTGACTGCCGCACGGATTCAGACTGCGTCTTTGGCCGGCAAGCTGCGCCTGTGGGAGCAGGACTCGTTGTAGAGTCACCCCCCCAGGTGGTGGACTGGGCAGCCTCGGCAGCCCACCGGGGTTCAGTCCCGACCATGCAACCCCCCTCTTCAAGGTACCGCGGGAGAGAAGGACAGCTGAGTACCTGAGGGGAAGGGATGTACCCAAGGGGAAAAAACTAAAGCRATCTCCTGCACAGGCCCCTCTTGATCCGGGTTCCTTAGAGGACGATCGAGAGGGTGATTTCCACCTCCCACGGCATGGGCATTTTTAGTTTTTTTGGAAAAAGGGAGATCTCAGGGGTGACAAATTTAAGAACATGGGTCATAAGCTTTCAGTCACCCAAAGGGAAGTTTTTTACCAAGTTGTGGAAATCCTTTCAGGGGGAGGGATTGGTTTTAACAAGTCYAAAGTTAAAAGTTTTACACGCTGGCTGTTTTTGAATTTCCCTTCAATTTCGGCACAAACTGTCCACRAAATCCAATTTTGGGATCTCGTTGGGACAAAAATCTTATTGGATAAGCCTTCAAAAAATTTAGCTGAATATACGTTATTGGTGTATCAAATTCGCAATGCTCTTTTAGATAAAAATGAAAGGCAAAAACAACCATTGAGTAAAACAGTCCCTAGTTCTAGTTCTCCTCATCCTCTTTCCACCMCCCGCGCTCCAACTCCAGGGATCCTCAGGAGAGCAGACCGCCCTGAGGCGTGGAGTTGCCACCATCTCTCCGGCTCTCCTGAGGACTCCTGTTCCCCCCCGCATGGGCAGACCTGGCCAGTCTGCCTGGGGTTCTCTCCATTCCCAAATATCCCAAAATTGTTCTGCCCCTTCCAAAAGAGTTTCATTTGCGTTACCTAATCCTGGTTCAGAGTCCYCCTTAATACCCTTACAAAATGGCCCCCAGAGGGGACAAGATGGCGGACGCCTCATGGCATTTCCCGCCTCTTKTCCTTCTCCTTCCAAAAATTCCCTTTGTGGTTCCCCTCTATCCACCYGCGCTCCACCCCTTCCTCCCGACTCCTGGCTCCACCCACCGCTGGAAGGGGCGCCATCTTGGATGAGTCCTTCTGGAAGGAGGAGCCGACCCCCGGCCCAGGCGTTCCGGCTTCTGGGTCCCATCGGCCTTCTGTTTCCGGACCAGAGTTTCCGGATTCCRGAGACGAGGAGGCCTCAGAGCCAGAAGAGGTTGCTCCGGTAACTTACATCAAGCAGGCAGAGCGTAGGCCTCGGGCTCAATGGTCCCCTTTTCCCCCCACAGCCACGTGCAATTTATGTAAAGTGCTGATAGAATTTGGCCAAGAGTCAGAATATTTTAAAGGCCYTTTAACAGCAATCCTTGCCACCGAACACCTCATTCCGGCAGATCTTAGAACGCTCTTCTCCTGCCTCCTAAACAAAATCGATCTTAAAGTTTGGGAGGCAATGTGGAGGAGAGAGGTTTGAAGGATCCTGCCAGAACTATGGAAAGAGGGAGGCACCGGAACAGACAGTGACGGCCTGCTGCTGTCAGTGGACCACCTTTGTGRCCTGAATGATTGGACCTCTGGGCAGAAGCAGGCAGATAAGATTCCCAGGGAAGCTCTCCGGGAGGCAGTCAGGGTGGCAGAGCGTGCGTTTTCTAAACTACAGCCACAAGGTGCGGTAGAGGATTTTCTTACCATTAAACAGTCTCCTTCAGAGCCATTTTCCAGGTTCGTGGGGCAACTCTCAAGGTCAATCGACTATCAAGTGGAAGACGAGAGTGCAAGAGAGGRGGTCTTAAGGCAAGTGGCACAGAGAAATGAATGAAATCTGCAAAGCAGTGATCCTAACACTTCCTTATGACCCGCCTCCAACAATTGAAGACATGCTGGAGGTCTGTCTCCACAAAGTAACTATTCCAGCCGGACCAGAGATGGAGAGGAGTTCCCAGCTGCCGAGTTGCAAAAGATCATTTTCTGCTGCTGCGGCCACCATGCCTGCTGCCGCCCATCCACCTAAAACGCCTCCAGCTTTCCAGAGACCAAGACAGCCACGATCACCGCCCAGAAAAACATGTCTGTTGTGTGATGCCCCTGATCATTGGGTGGCCAATTGCCCGTTGAAAGATGACTTCAAAAAATTTAAGTTGGGGAAAAGGGGGGAGAAGAGGGAGGAGAGGCAGGAATCAAAAAATTAATGAAAGAGCGCAGCCCCTCCCTGCACAAAGACATAAATAAGGTGGGAGAGTCAACACAAAAGATAGGGAGGTGATCTCAAGCCACCTTGAGAGTTAGGAGGAGGAGGAATAACCAAGGAGTTAGGAGGAAGAAATACTGGACTTGACTGCACTGGATGAGACAAAGGCAATGTAGGTGAGGCTTTGACAGGAGTCCCAGAGCCAGTKCTGGTTCTGGGAAAGCATCCTGATCTTCCAAAAAGAATTATTACCACCAACTCTGATTATGATCCATTTTTATTACAGCTGACCGAGTTGCTTCATTTAACCAACGACAACTGGTATTTTGTAGCGGCGTGCATTGAGGATCTGGGTACGTGGAAGTGATTTTGCTGTAAGTCCATCATCCTCRYGGACACCAAACACRCCCTCTCTGACACTGAGGTAGYCCCGGGTCTTCTGTCAACAGACCCYGAGAAATTAGTCATCTGGTTAAGAAGTACTCACCCCCAACATTTCTAATGAAAGGACAGGTAATAGCGCAAGCTATAGAGATCCCGGCAGTGGAGAGGCCTTTGACGGCAGCACCCATCCAATACATCAGCAATGAAAAGCCCAAGGTCTCTTGCTGCCTGGTGAGAGGGGGAAAGTACAAGATGATGGAGGGGCTACTGGACACCGGGGWAGACGTGACGATCATTCCCAGTAGGGAATGGCCGTCACAGTGGGACTTGCAGGATGTAGTTGGACATGTTCAGGGAGTAGGGGGGATGCAATTGGCAAAGAGATCAAAGAGCATGGTGAAATTTGATGGGCTGAATGGGCAATYGGCTACTATTCGCTCATTTGTTTTAGATTACAAGGAGCCCTTGTGGGGGAGAGACCTTCTAGCCCAGTGGGGAGCCAGAATTAACATCCCTGACGCCCCCCAGGTTTTTAGGGCGGCAGTCACTGCAGAGTGCCCCACCCAGAAACTGAATTGGACATCTAATGAACCAGTGTGGGTAGAGCAGTGGYCGCTCAATAAGCAAAAATTGAAGGTGCTAGAGGAGCTCGTGAATGAGCAGTTGGCCAAGGGACATATCCAAGAGACAACATCACCTTGGAATTCCCCTGTCTTTGTCTTAAAAAAGCAAGGCAAAGATGAATGGTGGCTCCTTCATGACCTCTGAGCCATCAATGATAAAACTGAAGATATGGGCTCTCCCCAACCTGGGATGCCTTCCCTATCCATGCTACCTGAAAATTGGAAATTGGCTATGATAGACATCAAAAATTGCTTTTMCAAATTCCCCTGCACCCTGAAGATGCCCCTTGTTTTGCTTTCTCTGTGCCAGCCATCAACAGAGAGTCCCCAAGGAAGAGGTATCACTGGGAAGTCCTGCCACAAGGCATGAAAAACTCTCCAGCGATCTGCCAGTAGTAYGTCTTCCTTGCCGTCCCTGGTGAGAAAGTCAGGGGGAGAAAGCAATAATATACCATTACATGGACGATATTCTAGTTTGTGCCCCCAATGATGATCRACTGGCCCATGTGCTTGAACTAACAACCAATGTGTTGATTTYTGCAGGGTTCAAGCTCCRRGAAGATAAAATTCAGTGGATGCCCCCCTGGAAGTATCTGGGCCTGAAGATCCCAGAGAGGACCATTGTGCCTCAAAAATTGGATATTAAGGTGACAATTCAGACCCTCAATGATGTCCAGCAGCTGTGTGGATCGTTGAATTGGGTGAGGCCRTGGCTGGGACTTACCAACAAGGACCTGGACCCTCTTTTCCAATTATTGGAGGGAGGGGAAAGCCCAGAYGCACCCAGGTCCCTCACGCCAGAGGCCAAAGCAGCTCTGGAGAAAGTGTCAAAGAAAATGTCTACCAGGCAGGCCCACATATGTCAACCGGGCTTGCCTTTCAAGTTCATCATGTTAGGTAAACTGCCACATCTYCATGGGTTGATTTTTCAATGGAGGGAGGTCCCTAAGGGATTGAAGGACCAAGACCAGATGGACCCACTCTTAATAACAGAGTGGGTATTTCTCAGTCATCATAGGTCCAAAAGGACGACAAGGCCTCAGGAGCTGTTGGCTGAGCTGATGCCCAAGGCATGCCTGCAGATCAGGGAGTTGGTGGGAGAGGACTTTGTATGTATTCACATTCCACTCCAATTGGGATCAGGCCAAATCACCRAGGTGATGTTGGAACAACTAGTTCAAGAGAACGAAACCTTGCAGTTCGCGCTTGACAGTTACACCAGTCAAATTAAGATCTCGAGACCTGCTCATAAGATTTTCAATTCGGAAATGCCAATCAAATTATCAATTCGATCTAACTTGAGCAGAAAACCTCTGAATGCCTTAGCAATTTTTACAGACGTGTCCGGAGCATCCCACAAGTCCGTGGTGACTTGGAAGGATCCTCAGACTCAGYGGTGGGACGCCAGTGTTCAGGAGGTAGAAGGATCACCTCAAGTTGCTGAGTTGGACGCAGTCATTAGGGCATTTGAGATGTTCCTTGAGCCATTTAATCTTGTGACAGACTCAGCCTATGGGGCAGGTGTAGTATCAAGGGCTGAAAATGTGGTGCTGCAAGAAGTTTCCAACATCTGCCTTTTTAAATTGCTGTCTAAGTTGGTCAAGAYRGTTTCCCACTGAGAGCAACCRTTTTATGTGATCCATATAAGGTCCCACACCGACCTGCCAGGTTTTCTAGCTKAGGGMAATCGGTGTGYGGATGCCCTAGCTGCAGCRTCGGTGGAGTTGGYRSCACTCCYTAGCGTGTTCGAGCAAGCTCCCATTAGCCACCAGCTGTTCCATCAAAATGTGCCCGGCTTGCTGAGGCAGTTCCACCTTAYGCRTGACCAAGCCCRGGCCATTGTGGCCAAATGCCGTTCATGTTCATCCCAAGCAATACCAGCGCTAACTATGGGCACCAACCCCAGAGGACTAAAAAGTTGTGAGGTGCAGCAGATGGACRTGACTCATATTCCATCTTCTGGTAGACTGAAATACATCCACGTTTCTATTGACACCTTCTCCGGAGCCATCTTTGCCTCTGCCCACACAGGGGAGAGAGCTTTGGATGTTGAAAAACATCTCATCCAAGCTTTCTCCACACTGAGCATTCCAAAACAATTAAAAACAGATAACGATCCAGCCTATACCTCCAGGGATTTCCRGAGYTTYCTGCAGAAATGGGGGATTTAGCACAAAACTGGCATCCCTTACTGCCCCACGGGTCAGGCCATGGTTGAGAGGGCACACCAGAGCTAAAACAGACGCTCGAACATCAGCGAGAGGCAATGAAGGTGGAGTCCCCTCAGAGTCGACTTTCACRTGCCCTGTTTACCCTGAATTTCCTCAATTGCAGTTTTGAGTCCTTGAACCCTCCCATCATTCGCCATTTTAAAGATCATTCTCAGGCGCAATTAAAAGCCCGTCCACCAGTGCTAGTCARAGATCCAGAGACCAGAGAGGTGCAGGGGCCTCACAACATGACAGCCTGGGTGGATATTCTTATGTGTCCGCACCCTCAGACTTGAAGTGGGTACCATCGAAGTTTGTGAGGTCTTAACTGGAGAAACCCTCTGGTCCCAAGAAGCCAACTCCCCAGGTAAAAACTGCACAGTGGAGGAAAAGGAGGACCCAATCCCTTTAAGTTATGAAAATCCTTAACTTCTAAAATTTTGTTTTACAGAAGCCCTTGCCGCCCTCAAAAGAYGACCATGAGTCCCCAGCTGATAATGTTGCTCTCCTGGATGGTCACCCTCGTGCAACTGTGCATGGTCCCCCGACCCCTCAAGAATGTTTGGCAGACCTTGGCGCGTGTCCACAACCAAAGTGATTTCTGTTTATCCACYCATTCCCCTTCCGACCCTTTCTTAAACTGCCTTGTGGGGATCCCACATCCACAAAGTGAGTTTGAGTTTCCTTTGGTTCCACCCCCCAGAAGAYGTCCCAGCAAAAAATAGCCTCAAGCTGCCATTTATTCAGGAAGCCTAGTAGCCTACAATCAGTGGGTAAACAGTTTACCTGTGATGAATAAATTACCCCAAGAGGTGCACCTATTGAATTCCTACCCTGCTGAGATTTGTTTTCAGTTTTTTCACTCTCCTAGTTATGAGTCCTCTTATRTAATTGAAAATCATGTTAATTACTCAGCTAAAAATTGGCGTCGCTCCATCATACATCTCCCTGAAGCTGCTACCCCAGATCACCATTCATACCAGTTACCCAAAGGCATCTTTATGATTTGTGGTGATTTAGCATGGAACRGCATCCCCCATTTTCTATCAGGAGGGCCCTGTACATTTGGGCATCTGAGCTTGTTTGCACCACCAAAACAGAAAATTATAGATTGGCAAACTCCAAAACCTAAATTCCCTTGGAATGCCAATTCAAAATCCAAAAGAGAGCTCCAAAATATTGATGCAAATTATGATGCGAATGTGACCCATTGGTGGAGATCAAAAGGAATTGCCCTCGCCATTTTCTTTCCTTGGGCAGATATAGTGCATTCCATGGATGAATTGGGAAAATTAGAATGTTGGGTGTTTAAACAAGCCAATTTAACCTCAGTCGCCCTAGCAGACCTCCTTTCAGAGGASGAAACAACAAGGCAAGYTACCCTACAAAATCGCWCTGCAAAAGATTATTTACTTTWACACCACCACCACRGCTRCAAGGAGTTTGAGGGAATGTGTTGCTTCAATTTGACATCCAAAGCCCAAAACATTCAGYGAACCATCCAGGAGATGAGAAGAATGATGGATGCCATGAAGGAAAAGGGGAAGAACTGGACAGATGGTCTCCTTGAAGGTTGGGAACTTGAGGGCTGGGCAAAAAGTTTAGTTAGATTCCTGTTGCTGTTAGTTTTAATAATTGTCATGCTCGCCGTTGGGTTTGCTGTGCTGAAGAGACTGCTTTATAAGACTATGAGCATCGCAGATGTAAACAGAGTCCATTTCCCAACAGAAGATCCAGCTACTGGACTCTATCTYACCAGTCAAGAATTTGATCCAGCACAGCACCCATGGTTTGAGAAAAATTTTGACCTGCCTCRTTTTTAGGGATTTCCCTTTTCTTTTTAMTATTTGTTAAAGGGGGAAATGTTGGGGTTCGTGTTGAAGGTTCTGTTGTACTTAGTTTGCCCCKACACCCCTGTTTCTGTGTACTTAATGGCTTGTCCYTGGGTCCTCCTCTCCTGTTGTCAATCATATGCCCCCTCCCCTGRGATATCATCAGCCTTCTTCACCCCTCCCTGAGGCAGCTGCCTGTCASCCAAGGCCACACCTCTCCTTCCAGAAAGATCCACCGTACGCCCTGGGTGATTGGACAGCAGGCCTGGGCCCCTCCTTTGCTTTACCCTAATTGGTTGCACAGTTCGTGTCCATTATACCTGCACCAGTTCTGATTGGTTGTTTGTATTAATATAAGAGCCACGCTCAGAGCTCTTCRGGGCTCTTGAGGGCTGGCGCCTTGGACAATAAATCTGAGTTTGCCCCCCTCTCGAGTCCTTCCCTCATTGTGCGGTCTT
>CADDXX010001717.1:0-16398 GCA_902810485.1 Alauda arvensis
GCTATGGCAGCAGCAGCCAAGGAATGGAAAAATGATAATGTCAATATATAGCAGTGAGGATGATTTAGAGCCTTGCTGTAACTGGGGCCAAATCCACTGCTGATTGTGCCAACATCTTGAAATGCAAGGTCTAATAAAGTCTGTGTCTTCATTAGGAATCTCAAAAGGGCATGTTCAGTTACTGGGAATGTCAAAAGCCCTTTAAAGAGCATTTGAGCAAAGTATATCGCAGGAATAGGGAATTTAGTTTTGCAGTATTAGATCTCTTTTTTAAAATTAAGGAATTTAACATAAATTAGGACAACTTTAGAAAGAGCAGATGTCCTCTCTGAGATTTAGTAGGAACAGACAGCTCCTTTCCTTCTCAAGTTCCATCTTGACCAATGTTTTTAATTGCATTTACACTCCAATTAACTCCCATTTTAAAATTGGCACCATAACATCTTAAACAGGCTGTTTAAATGCATACGACTGCTGGTGGTACAAGAGCATAGAGAAAAGGAAGTCTCTTCCAGCACAGAATAGGAAATGGCTACTACAGAACATTTTGCCTGATCTGAAAAAAAAGAATGCATTTCAGGCTTTGATCTGTTAGCCAAATCTGCCATGCAAGGAGCCTGAAGGTAGTAAATTTTTGTCTGTGTATGATAGAGTTCAGTTCAGAAAACGAGCAGACAAGAAATTTAAGAGAAAATGGGAGGAAATCGTCATGTTTTTAATTAAATTTCAGTCCCCTGGGTRTCACCCTGAATTTTTTAAGCCTTCTGATAAGTTGTAATTCGGAGTCAGCTTTCCCATGGGTTTTCATGTAAACAACAGGTGCTGTTTTCTAACTAGCTTGAATGTTTACATTCCTCCTAGTGGGAYGGATTTCTTTGACAAGCATGTGTATTAGCAATGTGTGTGTAGAGGTGTTTTTCCCGCAGCCTACCAGAATTTTTTAAGCCTCCTGTATAAATATCTGAAACCTCATTAAACACTCTCCTTTTTCCTCGCTTTCCTCCTTGTCGGTGTGTGTCGTGCCGTTGTTTCATGTAGCATTGTGACACCTCTGTAGCATTTTCCTCTCTCTGTCCCTATTTCAGTGACGTTGTAGGAAAAACTGCCACTGACACTGGGAGGGGAAATGCCATGAAWACGTGGAGATGCTCAAATGGCACAGCAGTGSGGTCTGGGTAATGCTCTAAGGCACCTTGAGCTTTGGAACAGCTGTTTGTTAGAAGCCCTAAAAGCATTCTGCCAAAGACACCAGCTAATCCCTGATGTTTCTCATCCAAGTGTCAAGCAGCACCCATCTCTGGTGGGCTGGACTTTGGAACTGTGGTCCAATACTGCCCTTTGCTGTGTGCCACTGAGCAAAGGCAAGAGCCAGATGAGACTTTTGGCACTTGACATCAAAGGCACAAAGATGGAATCATCCCTTTTATCAGCAATCTCTCAATTGCCTGTCTACAGTGCCTTTCCTAATCTTCMSTGTGGGTTYAGACAACTTCTAAATGGAAATGAAAGGCAATTGGACATTTCAGTCATTGCTGATGCAGAAACAGACTGTGAAGTGATTTAGTAAAGGTACCATGTGTGCCAGAGGTGCAAGGCTGTGTTTGGAGAAATCAGTCCTGAGGGGTTGGTGGTTCTGTTGTGGTGAGGATGTGCTGCTTTGCCCGTTTCTGGATGATGGGGCTGAGAGTGCTGTTTCAGTGATCTGAGGCAGAGAGGCTTGCAAGAAGCAAAAGTGGAGGTAGATGCTTGTTTGCATGGAAGGCTGGTGGTTCAGAAGCTTGTGTGTGTCTCCCCGCAGTGCTTGTGGAATGGGTTTATGCCAGGAGCCCTGAAGTCGTCCAGCGCTACGCCCTGCCCGTGCTCTGGTCCTTCCTGGGGAACAAGGCGCTGCCAGTCCGCAGCGCCAATGTCCGCACGGTGGTCACCAAGCTTGGCTCTGCCCTCTCCAAGGTGATGGGCACCAAGCTGAAGGAGCGTGCTGCCAGACAGCCTCCACATGTGCGGGCAAACCTCGCCACCATTTTGGGCTGGTAAAGGCAAGAAGTTCTCCAGGAAGCTGGCCAAGAGATGAGTTGGACACCTTTGGATTTGAGTGTGCCAAAACCAAAAACCTACGGAAGGGTGTGCATCTCTGCACTGCCCTTCCTGGTCATGGCATGGGGGGCCTGAAGCAACTTCAGATCAAGGAAAAGGGGAAGAATGAGCATGGCTCAGCCTCCCACAGAGGTAAGGGGGGAGCTGGGCTGCTCTCTGCTGGGAGGAAGGGTCTTGTGGCAGCCCAGAGAGCCTGTGCACATGCCAGGGAACAGTTCTGCCCTGCATGTGGCCCTGCMCTGAGCTGTGCTGCTCCCAGTGCCCCCTGYAGCTGTAGGGCTGCTCAGCTGTGGGGCAGGGAGAGGAGCAGGAGGGTGCATGTGCAGCTGAGGCATTCCTGGAAAGCACAGGGCTCTGGGCTCGTGCTRTCCCAGGGCAGCCCAGAGGCCAGGCTCTTCCTGTGGTAGCTCTGTGCAAGTGGCTCAGGGTTTTCCCCACGCTCCTTTAAAGGGGCTTCCAGCAGGAGCATGTTTCCCAGTGCAGCTCTTGAGAAGTTTCCAGGATGTCTGTGCCATGAAATATGGAGTTTCAGATGCTTTAGGTTTGCATTGCAGCCTCTGTTCCATTTGGTGTCTCCTCCACTTTGCAGGCCTGACTGGGTACCCTCTTGCCAAGAGGATTTCCCTRGCAAGTCCCTCTATGCTCCTTCCYTCCAAGCCTTTGCCTCCCATTCGCCAAAGCTCTCCTTCCACCAAGCCAATGAAGATCTGCAGTGGAGAGCAGGAGAATGGGGAAAATGGCACATGCTATGTCGATGACAGCAGAAGAAAACAAGAACTATGTTCAGAGGCAAGAGGACTTAAGGAGACCAAGCTAAGTTGTGTGTGGTAGATTATCAGTTTATGTTCTACATGTAGAACTCTGAGACCTTCTTCTCGTTATAAATAGAAAACTGAAGGATGAATGTTACACTGTCATGAGAGTTATAATTACAAGTTAAAGAGATGGTAAGCTTGAAGTGGGTTTATGAAGTAGCAAGTTAGAGGGTAAATGTTATGCAATTGCAGATGTTGTAAATTACCACTTAATAAGAAGAATTTGCACCTGTTGTATTCATAAGTTCCCATTTGGGGGTTAATGATTGAATTTGTCKGGGGGTGGGTTAAGAGTTTGAAATTGTCTTAGTCTTAGATCTGTTGAATCGGAGCAGCAGACTGAGAGTATGACAGACTGTAAAGAGGCAATGTTGCTACAAGGGTGACAGAAGGAAGGGGGGCGCTTTTGGCACTTGACATCTCCCCCAGTGACAGCAGACTGAGCCCTGATTGGAGAACAGCAGCAGCCAATCAYTCGATGCCCTGAGGAAATGATTGGCCAGGAATGCCTCTTGTTAAGGGCCAATCAGAGTCACCAGAATGGACCAATCACGGAGCAGATTGAAAAGCCCACCAATCATTGAAGCGAGAAAGAGATAAAAGGAGAGACCTTGGGGGAGGGTTGGGCTTTCATGTTGGAACGAGCTACCGAGAGGCCCAGGATTGTATCATATTATGTCTGGCTTGCTGCGTTCGACTCGGACTACTCCTGAGTCCCCGTTCCCAACTGTTTAGTAAAGAGGCTGATTTTCTCCATCAACTAAGTCCCAGCCTTGTTACTTTGTRTCACTGACAGGAAGTRACCCATCAATGAAATTTGAACAGGCCCTGATTTGGCTCTTTAGCTGGGCCAGAAATGATGGGATAATAAAGAAGGGTGTGCATCTGCCCCTGCTGCCTCCACCCCATACTTGACCATGGCCTGGGGGCCCTGGAGCAACTTGGGCAGGAAGAGACCTTCCAGAGAGCAGCAGGGCAGGGAGCTCTGCTGACCTTCCTGAATGCCAGTGAGATGATGGATGTGTGGGAGCTGGAGAGATGTGTGGGGCACCCCAAGAGCTCAGCAGCATCTGGGCTCCGAGGCTGCTGGGGAACTGTAGGAGGGAAGGGCAGCAGCAGCAGAAATGAGGGGCTTGAGAAGAGCAGGTTTTGACATCCTGCAGAATGACTTTGTGGGGACTTGGCTGGAGATGAGCACTGGCTGTGAGSTGCTTTAGGGACAGGGAGAGCAGGGTGATGTAAACCCATTGCCATCCCATCCAAAAGGAAGTGGAGGAAGTGGCAGCCCAGAACATCTTGCTGCCAAACATGTGGATGCCAGCTGGGAATGTRGGCACACTTCCAGAGAAGTGAGCACCAGGGGAGAGATGGCAAATGTATGACATGGGCTTTCCCTCAGCACTTGCCTTTCCTAGGCCACCTTTCCCTGTTCTAGGCCAAGCTGCTCCATCGGCTGGACTTGTCTTTTCCCGCTATGTCCCAGTTTACAGCATGGCTAAATGTCTTGAGGCATGAATTGGGGGCAAGGCTGCATGCTTGATCTGAGCACCATGTTTTACTCTTTCCAGGCTTCCTTGCTGTATTCCTGTGGTGGGGACAGGAAGAAGGGGTCATTGGGACCCCCTTTGCTCCCCCCTTTCCTAGGTTGCAATGTAAGATGTGCCCAAAGTATGTATTCTATTACCATCTTCATGGGTTGTTGGAACCAGGTGGGGCAGTTTTCCCTGCCCCCTCCCTCCRGAATATCTGCTGTTAATGGCCCATCAATGCCCAGGCCAATGACTCACAGGTGACTCCCCTCAGGAGCTATCTTTGCTTAATGGGCAATCAAGGACCCATTGTATGACTCATAGAATGATATCAGCCCATTGTGAGATGCTCTGCCCAATGGGGAGGAGCCAAGCATTCCCACCTGGATATAATCTGCAGTTTGGGACAGCACAGGCGTGGACTGGGTTCCCRGAGGACAGGAGCTGCCAGATTTTTCTACAGGATCACTGCTTCAACAAGACTGCTTCATTCRGACTGTTACCACTACCCTAACGAACAGGGTGTCAGGTTGTATTCTGACTCTGCCAAGGGTYTTTTTGTTTGTTCCTTTTACTATTATATTTATTTTATAGTTTTCCTATTTAWTTGTGTTTCTGATTTAGTCTCTCACTGGTTTTGCTTTCAAACTAGTGCACCCCTATAAGCAGGGCACTCAGTCCCCCCATGGGCAGTGCTGCAGGGTCTCTGCAAAGCTCTCTGCAGCTGGAGATCCAGGAGTCCCAGRAGACGAGGTAAGCCAAGGTGCCTGCTGCTCCAGTGTGCTCCTCACCTTGCTCTTCCCATCTCAGCAGGTTATTTTGCACAGTCAGCTCTCCCATGGATGTAGGCAAACCTCTGTGTTTTCCTCATTTTTCCACCTGTGATGATCCAGCACAATGTGGAACCCAACCCTATATGCCCTTTGGGAAATAAATTCCCAAAAACACAAGTTTCTATGAGGTGTCTACCCAATGAATCACTGTTACTGTTAATATTTGATTACTTGCTGTTAATGTTTTGATCACCCCATTCTTAATGTTCTTGTTAATTGTTAATGCTCCTAGCTGTGTGTCCCCTACCTTTACCTGCATCCCCTTCGTGTCAGGTCTTGCCTCCACTACTCCCCAAAATGGCGCACAAGGTGGCGCACAAAGCAATATGGAAATGAGAGGACAGTGGGTACTATGCGGAGATAAAAACCCCTAGAAACAGTGAGCCAGGGCAAAATCCAGGACTAAAAATGGTAGTCCCAGACTGGGAGAACAAGGGAGAAGATGAAGCCACTGACCAGAGTTTTCCGCCTCCTCATCACAACCTCAACAGTTGTCTATATACAGGACACCCTCAGACAACAAGCCAACACTGTCTTCCTGAGAACTCTCGCCAGGATGGAAGCCCCAACTCTGTTGCCTGGCAAAGCCGATCAACCTCCTCCTCCGCATCGCTCCCAGGAGCAGTAGCAATGTGCATGACCCCCTCAGGTTCCCACCGCAAAGCTGACCTCAATAAAGGCTTTAAAAGGGAAATTCGTCTCCTGGCCCTATTCTTAACAGCTTGGAAGCTCATCTAGGATAGTCACACCTGAAGAGGACCAGCAATGGGATAACCACCATCCCATCAGAGCTCTAGGGACAGTTGGCTACTCCAGACCAGAGGACAGTGCGGAACCAGTGACAAGCAGGAGCACTGGGAGTACTAAGCAACCGATAGCAGGAGTTAAGAGACAAGCAAGTGGTGTGCAAGTGAGACAGGAGCTGGCAGCTCAGACCCCTGAAGCGAGTGTGGACCTCTAGTACTGCAGTTCCAGACTCCCACAAGGGGGCTGGCCAGGAACGGGGGTGGGGAAGTGAAAGTAGCTTGAGGCTCAAGTGAATGACTTGCCTCTTAAGGGGATAGTGAAAGCCCCCCTCCGAGTGTGTGGAGGATATTAGGTGTGTGTGGCATGTAGAAGGGATAAGGGCCCCCTCAGAAGGCTTTAACAGTCTAGGTGACTCTGGGCGTGCGGAGGCCTAAACTTAGTGTGGGTTGCATGTGTTTAGGGTGTTCCTAGGCACTTCCAGTACCCAGTGTCCTCGAGGGCCCTCACTTCCAAGGGCCAGACCAGACATACCAAGAGATGGTGTGTTATCACAGCTTTGGGAGGGAGCTATAAATCCACTGCCCAGAACACAGGGGTGGAGAGTCTTGGCAGGCGAGGAGGGCACCACACATACCTCTGGTGGGCATGCATCCCTTCGGCCAAAGCTACCTCACTGGGGAGTGAGGGGTAGCTGAGCTAGRCAGAGGAATCCTAGTGAAAACACAAAGGTGGGGGAGCAGGCCCTGCTGGGTGGAGTTGCTCTGAATACTCAGATTAAGGAAAAAGGATGGCATTAGGGACAGGACGGTTCTAGCCCAGGGAGAAGCTAGGCAGGGAAGGTCCTGGGAGAACCCTAGTGCTAGGGACCCCGTCAGCGCCAMCCAAGGTGTTCATAATCCTGCTGGGGGCAAGGCATGGGGATACACTGGGGTAAAGGGTTTTACCCCAGGGCCCAGGGCTAAGTAGCCTATAGGTGAAAGAGAATGGTTTAGGCACCAAAATCATTCTAGTCCTAGGCCGATCTAGAGGAAACAGGATTTCCTTGTGTTAGGGCTAGCCTGTAATCAGGCTAATACATATACAGCGCGTGAAAGAGTCCCAGCCAGAAAGTGTGTGTGTGTGTGAGTCCCATCCCTCTATCTTCCATGTGAGTATCCCTAGTGAGAGTGTGTTAGTTGGGAAGAGGGGAGCTGAATAGGTTTTAGTTGTTGGTCGAGTAAACTTTGTTGGTTAAGTTATTCAAGCAATTTAAGTTTTAAGTTGAGGAAGGCTAAGTGAGCTTTGGTTGTTTAAACAATTATGTTGCCCGTCTGTAGTCTTCCATTCGGGAAGGGCACCTTAAAGGCCTAATTAGGAATCAGGGATGGGAAAGTGTGTGAGCAAGGGAGCAAGCTCCCAAAAGGAAAATCAAAAGAAAGTGAAGAATATTCCCCCTAACAGCCCCCTTGGGCGGATGTTAGATCATTGGGACTCTCGGGAGGCCACGAAGGGCCTAGACAAAATTCAGATGATTTATTATTATATAGAAGTCTGGCTCAAATTAGATCTACAGGGGAAGTGGCCATGGTATGGGACACATGGCCCTTGGATGTGGTCCCAGTTAAATCAGCAGTTGAAAGCCCAAGGGAATCCCAATCTGGAAGAACTATCTTATGCAGCCTGTTGGCACGAGAATGCCACAGGCAATGAGGCTGTAAAGATATGCAAATTCTAGAAATGAAAAGAGTGAGAGGGAAGAAGGAGTTAATAACAGATGGGACCCCCTAAATTACCTACCTCCTCCTCCTCCCAAAATTTACCCAGCAGCACCCTGAGCCCTTCTCCCAGATCCCCCAGCTTTGCCCTTAATTCTCGCCTCAGCTTCTTCTGTTGAAACTCCAGTTCCCATGCCTTCAAAACCCTCAACCATTCCTTCCCCAATGGCAGCAACTCCCTTACCACCTCCTCCCAGTACCTCAGCTCCAAACTTAGGTCCCTTACCTGCACCGGCAATTTCCCTTATGTCTTCCGCTAACCCAGCCATACCCTCAGTCTCTTCCGTAGTCCCTCCACTAATCACCTCAACCACATCTCCAGTCCCCTGCAACGAGTTTGGTTCCTTCTCCCTCACCTACTGTCATCCCTTTGCCTCCCCTCAACTGGGAGTTCAGTCTGTCCCCAGCCTCCTCTTCAAGTGGTCAAAACACCCCGACACACCCTGCTTTCCCTCAGAATAGGGACCTCGCAGAAGGGCCTTATTGTGGTACCAGGTCTAGGACATCAAAAATAGAGAAGCTCTTTCCCCTTAGGGAAGTCCCCATGAGCAGGATGGCTGGAGGGGTTGGTTTTGTGAATGCCCCACTGATAGCCTCTGAAGTTAGGGGATTTAAGAAAGAACTAGGAAACCTAGTGGAGGACCCAGCAGGAGTGTCTGATCAGGTGGACCAGTTCTTAGGCCCCAATATTTATACATGGGGAGAGCTAAACTCCATACTTAACATACTGTTCAGTCCAGAGGAGGTTAGAATGATCCAGACTTGTGGGAATGTGTATATGGGAGAGAGAAAATAGAATGGTACCCCCTGGTGATCACAAAATGCCCCTGGTAGATCCTGGGTGGAATCCAAATCACAAAGAGGGACAAAGAAGTATGAAGGCCTAGCAGTCTCCCATAATATGAGGAATAAGAGAATCTGTCCCCAGAGGCACCAACACAAAATTAACCTTCAATGGCCTACAAGAAACAGAATAAACTTCTGCAACCTGACTAAACAGGTTAAGGAGAAATTTCCAGCTTTATTCAAACATTGATCCTGACAGTCCAGAAGGCTAAGTACTTTTAGAAGTACAATTTGTCACAAAATCTTGGCCCAACATCAGAAGAAAATTGGAAAAAATAGAGGACTGGCAAGAAAAAGGAATAAATGAGCTCCTAAAGGAAGCTCTGAGAGACTACCTGAGGAGAAAGGAAGAAAAAGCAAAAGCAAAGGCCACGATCATGGTAGCCAGAGAAAGCATAGGGGCAGGTGGACATGAGTCAGGGATCATCCAAGCCAAGGGGGGACAGATTGAGACCCTCATTTGGAGAGAATAAGGACTGACCTTGGACCAATAATACCAGGGAATTTAGAACATCACTAAACAACAGAGAGTGTCATTACTGTGGGGAAGTAGAATGTTTCAAAAGGAATTGTAGAAAATTATCGGTAGATGAGGCTATTGCCTGGGAACAGGATGCCTTAGAGAGGATCTTAAGGGGCGATAAATGTGATGATTAAGGGTGTCAGGGGCTTTATACATTAGGGGACCCAATGAACCATCAAGATGAGCCCCTGGTAAATTTTGAAGTAGGTGCCCAAAAAGAAGAAATTTAGTTCCTCGTTGATACCACAGCAGACTGGTCGAGCACAAAAGAACTCCCAGCAGGGGTCATCATTGCAAAGAAGGTCTGCGAAGTGTTAGGGGCTGAAGGAAAGCTGTTTAAAGCCTCAATAATTGAGAATGTTGAACTAAGAGGGAACTCAAGGCAATGCTTTGCTTATTTCATTTACTTTCCTCACTTAGAAAGCAACCTACTAGGGGAGAGACCTACAGGTGCWGTTCACCTAGGGATCATCCCAAAGGATGGAAGAATGATAGTTCAAATTACAAGACTAACACAAGGAGATGTGGAAGAAATCAATCCGGAGGTGTGGGCAGAAGAAGGAAAAAACAGATACCTAAATATCCCACCAATACAGGTGGAGATGCAGAAAGGGACCCCTCCTGTTCAGGTCAAACATACTCAATAACTCCAGAGGGTAGAGAAGGACTAGTGCAGCAATTGAACACCTTTTGGCAGAAGGTATCCTAGAACCATGCATGTCTCCCCGTAACACCCCCATATTAGCAGTAAAAAAGGCAGAAGTGAAATACAGGCTTGTCAYCCTGAATTTCTAAAGCCTTCTGATGTTTTCATTTTTGTAGTGGAGTTTCCTCACAGTTCCATGTAAATAGTGAAAATGTTATTGTAACCGTCTTGATGCTTATATTCTTTCTCCCAGGAGGAGAAAGAATGACAGACTCTTGGATTGACCAGTGTGATTGGAGAGGTGGAGACTTCATTCTCCAATATCCGTCTGTTGTTAGAATTATATATATATCTGTTGAGGTCGAAAAATAAATCTCTCTCTTTTCCTGCGTTTGGAAAACCCAAGCGTGTTGTGTCATCTTTTCGTGTACTAGTGTGACACAGGTTGGTTCAAGACCTAAGAAAAGGTCTTGAAAAAGACCAAACAAAAGGACTATTACCAGGCAGCCTGTAGTGTCTAATCCCTACACTCTCCTAAGCCAAATCMCAAAGAAACATGCCTAGTTTACAATTATAGATCGAAAAGATGCATTTTGGGCATGCCCTCTATCAGAGGACTGCAGAGACTGGTTTGCATTTGAATGGGAGCACCCCRATAGAAAAAGGAAACAGCAGATAAGGTGCACACGCCTACCCCAAGGATTCAGAGARTGCCCAAACATTTTTGGGCAGGCATTGGAGGGACTGTTGGAGCAGTTGACCCCTGAGGATGAAATTCAAATCCTTCAATATGTGGATGATTTGCTAATATCCGGTTGAGGAACAGAGCAGAGTCAGGGTATTTGGCTTCTAAATTTTTTAGGAACAAAAGGTCTAGAAGTATCCTGTGACAAATTACAATTTGTAGAATCAGAGGTCACATATCTTGGCCATATCATTGGGGGAGGGTATAAGAAATTAAGCCCTGAAAGAACTTCAGGCATTCTATCGATACCAGCTCCAAAAACAGAAAGAGATGTGAGAAAATTATTAGGCTTATTTGAATGTTGTAAATTATGGCTGGATCAGTATACCCAGAGTGTGAAATTTCTTTATGATAAATTAGTAGACCCTGAACCTGTCAGTTGGACAGAGAAAGATGAAGAACAGTTAAAAACCCTAAAAGATAAGTCCTCCTCAGCACCTGTCCTAAGCCTGCCACACCTAAAGAATTTGACTTATTCATAACTACAGAAGGGGGAACTGCCTATGGGGTGTTAACCCAAGAATGGGGAGGGTGCAGGAAGACTATAACCTACCTTTCCAAATTATTAGACCCAGTCACTAGAGGGTGGCCAACCTGTCTTCAGGCAACTGCAGCAGCAGCTATCCTGATAGAAGAGACCCAAAAACTAACCATGCAGAGGAAAATTAGAGTCCATACCCCACTTAAGACAGTGTTAAGTCACAAAGCCCAGCAGTGGCTAATGGACTCTAGAATACTGAAATATGAAGTTATTCTGATGAATACTGAGGACCTAGAATTGGTTACATCTAAAAGTTTAAACCCAGTACAGTTTCTCTCTGGGGAACCCTTGCCCAAATTGGAGCACAACTGTCTGAAGTTAGTGGATTTACAGACGAAAGTGAGGGAAGACCTGGAGGACATACCTCTGCCTTATGGTAAAAGATGTTTCATTGACGGGTCCTCGAAGGCAATAGAAGGGAAGAGTGCCTCAGGATATGCTGTGCTTGTGGTAACAGAGAGTGAGAGCATGGAAATTCTAGAGAAAGGAAAATTGCCTCCTAACTGGTCAGCCCAGTGCTGCAAGGTTTATGCTCTAAAAAGGGGATTAGATCTATTGGAAGGAGGCCAGGGGACTATCTATACCGACTCATGGTATGCCTTTGGGATAGTCCACACCTTCAGTAAAATTTGGGAAGAGTGTGGGTACTTAAACTCAAAAGGTAAGAACTTAGTGCACAAAGAATTAATAAAGTCAGTACTAGAGTCCCTACCCAAGCCTGCAGAAGTAGCGGTAGTTCACATAAGGGGTCATGAGAAAGGAGATACCCTAGAAGGGAGAGGAAATCAATTAGCTGATTCAGTGGCTAAGGAAGAAGCCCTAGGTTCAGGGAGCCAACTAAGGTGCTAAAGTTAAGTAAAACACCAGGAGAACAAGAGGGAGAGGAAGAACCAATATTTTCAGTGAAAAGGAACTAAAAGCAATAAAAGAACTAGGTATGCATCAAGGAAATCAAGGGGAATGGTTAACAAGTGTTGGGCATAAGTTTTTAAATAGAGCTCTTGCCCAGAAAGTGTTAACAGAAATACATGAATTAACCCATTGGGGAATCCAGGGGCTCTGTGACCACTTTTTAAGAGAAAATTTGTGCTTTGGGGTGTATGATTTAGCAAAGGCAGTAACGAAAGGATGCATGATCTTCTAAAAGGTAGATCAAAAGGCAATGAGAAAGACAGTACCCAGAGGGAGGGAAGTTGGCTTTGAGACCATTCCAAAACATTCAAGTAGATTTCACTGAGATGCCCCCGATGCAAAAATACAGACATCTGCTAGTAATTGTTGAACACTTCCCCCACTGGGTAGAGGCCTTTCCAGCTATAAAAGAAACAGCAGATGTGGTCGCAAAAACAATTTTGGAACAAATCATTCCCCAGTACGGGCTAGCTAATAACATCATTTCCAACAAAGGACCACACTTTAGTGCCCAAACTCTATACAAAGTAATTGAAGCCCTAGGGATGAAATGGAGGCTAGACACCCGATGGCATCCCCAGAGCTCTGGGAGGGTAGAAAAAATGAATAAAACCCTCAAGAATGTGTTGACCAAGTTGACTGAACAAACTCAAATGAATTGGCTAAAGTGTTCACCCCTCATCCTCTTACAAGTTAGGACAAAACCTTGGTCAGACATAGGGGTTTTCCCCTATGAAATGATGTTTGGGCTCCCTTTCCTGATCACCCCCTTCAGCACAGGAGACTACCTAGAAGGAGAAGCAGCAACCCGGGAATACTTGGAAGTCATTGGAAAAACACTGGGGAGTCTTAGAAAGAAAGCATATTTTCACCCAGACCTCTCCCCTTGACACAGATGTTCACCAGATTAGCCCCGGGGACTGGGTGCTTATTAAATCATGGAACAACACCCCACTAACCCATAAATTTGAAGGCCCCTTCCAGGTATTGCTCACCACACACACTGCAGTGCAGACACAAAAATGAGGCTGGACCCACATCTCCTGAGTAAAAGGACCCGTACCACCCCTTAACAACAGACCAGACCCAGTAGTGTCATCTGAGTGGGYTGCAGTCCCAAATCCTGGAGACCTCAAAGTAATTTTTAGGAAAAAGCCAAAGGTTGGCTAGGAGAATTATCACAGACTAACAAATTGGTTGAAAGACTGACACACTTGTTGAAGAGTTTTAGCTGAAGAGTTCAGTGACTACTGTTGATGTTTGTAATTGTTGTAGTAAGTTCATAAATATTTCCAGAAGTTTTGAGTTAGTTAAAGTTCTTATTGTTAAAGACACCTTTTCCAAAATTCCCATTTCAACGCAGACTGAATCTCCTCCAGAGCATTTCCCAAGGGCCACGAAATTAATAGAGAACTGGGAATAAAAGGAAAGACTCTGCTACCTACACTAGAGAATTCCCCATCCCAAGAAGCAAGACCAAGTGAGACAAATAATGGTTCATACTGGACTCTTGGGAGGTCTAATGTTAGCCCTGCTTGTGAACAGCACTATAGAGGTTAAGGAGACTGCATGCACTAAGTGCTATCACTCCCCTTTTGATGGGGAAAATCTTGGATCTCTGATAAGGGTCCACACCAACAGAAACCCCAGTTGTTTTAATCATTCTCAGACAACCACCTATCAAAAAGATGGGAAGGTTTATTAGAATGCAAAAAATACAGCCTCGTTTAGGCAGTGCTTGCTTGCTTGTGGAATTCCCTGTTGGAGAGACCTGGTTCTGTTTTGAACATGAAGCAAATCAAGGAGAGTTAACAGAGGTCATCAATGAGAAGCAATTAACAGTGGTAACCAAAGAAAGACATTATTTGGAAATACTCCTGGAAAAAAAAMCACTATTTGTAGATCTAGTTGAAAGAATCAGCAAGGAATTAAATTTAACAAACTGCTGGGTTTGTGGGAATACTCAAATGTCAGAAATTTGGCCTTGGGAAGGAATTAGTCTAAAACCACTAGAGATTTTAAAATGGAAACAAGCAAAACAAGAACTTCAGATCCCAGGACAGAGAAGAAGAAAAGATCAATGGGACTTAAAGTCCAACATAACTGGAGAAGAATGTATTATGAGAACAGGGAACAGGTGTAAAACTTTTGTAGGGGGAATGGCCTGCAAAAGAATTGGATTCCCTGATAACCCAATTGGTTATTGGTCAATTGGCAAGAAGAGAAAGGATGCATTTATCATGAGGGGTATGAGTTACGTGAATGTACTGGAAAGGGAACAAATCCCTTCTGGGAGATAGGAGAATTATCTAAATTCTGGGAATATCCCTCAGAAATACAAAATACATTTTGGGAAGCCCCTGAACATTTATTTTGGATCTGCAGAGACACAGCATACACCAATCTCCCTGGGGACTGAGCAGGGAGTTGCACTGTGGGGTCATAAAACCTGCCTTCTTCCTACTCCCAAAGGAAATCAGGATCGAAATCAGGAACACCACTACACAATGATACGAGAAAAACTAAAAAGAAGAAAAGGGACATAATTGATATGTGGACCACACAGAAATGGAAAGGAAAARTATAGACCCGGAAAAAAGAGTTAACACCTATGGACCAGTAACATGGGACCAAGATGGGTTCTGGGGATACCATAGCCCAATGTGTATGTTAAATAAAATCATCCAACTCCAAGCAGTATTAGAAATTATCTCAAACAAAAAAGCGCTTCCCCTGATCTCATCACAGACCAATTGACGCAGAATAGGGCAGTAGTCTACCAAATTCGGGTTGTAGAAGACTATCTATTGCCATACGAGGGTGGAGCAAGCGGGGACTGCGCAGCGACCCGGGCCGGGCAATGGCGAGCAGCGGTGGGGCCGGGCAGGTGGGGCCGGGCAGGGGGTGCCGGAGGCGCGGCGCAGCATCGGCCCCGCTGACGGCATCGCGGTCCCCGCGCAGCACAAYGGCGCCCTTGTGCCCCTGGAGCTGGCGCTGCTCGCGATGGTGTCGTGCCMCGGCTTCCRCGGCGTCGTGCGCCTCCTGGACTGGTTCGAGCTGCCCGAYGGCTTCGCGCTGGTCATGRAGCGTCCGGAGCGCTGTCAGGACCTCTGGTACTTCCTGGACGAGCGGGGGTGCCTGACGGAGCCCGTGGCGCGGGGGCTGTTCCGCCAGGTGCTGGAGGCCGTCCGGCASTGCACCRGCCGCGGCGTCCTGCACCGCGACATCAAGGCCGAGAACGTCCTCGTTGACCTGGCCACCGGCGAGGCGAAGCTCATCGACTTCGGGTGCGGCACGATCCTGCAGGACACGTTCTRCACCCGAATGTCAGGTGAGCCCAAAGCCGGGGCCCAGCCGGGCAGYGGAGCCTCTCCCCTTTGCTGGCACAGGGGGAAAGAAGGAGGGAGGGAGTGGGAATCCTTCTTCAGCCGGCTCCAGCCAAGCTGCTTTTCACTAGGGCAGGGGCTGGCTRTTGTGGAGCTGGCTGGGAGGGAGGGAGCGGCATYGGCCTGATGAGCTGCACTTATGTCCTATAGGAACGCCAGAATACAGCCCACCAGARTGGATCCTCTTTGGCTGCTACCACGGCCTGCCAGCCACCATCTGGTCCCTGGGCATCCTGCTCTATGACATGGTCTGCGGGCACCTTCCTTTCCACACCAATGAGGACATCATCCGGGGCCAGCTCTTCTTCCCACCCCAGCTRTCTCAAGGTTGGGATGCACCTTCAAGGCACAGGAGGAATGACAGGGTTGGGAGAGGGCAGCTGGCCCATAAGGCTCCTGCTCTTGCAGCTACAGAGGAGGTTGATCTCATGRACTTTGCTGAAGGAGGAGGCATGTGTGCCTCTGTGCTGCTCTCCTCCAGAAAGGAGGATCAATGGGAAGCTTTGGGTGCCGCTCCAAGTAGTCCTAGTGTGGCCTGGGCACTGTGAAATCTGGGAGAGCATGGATAGGAGCTGACCGGCGGTTCCTGGTTTCTCTCCACAGAGTGCCGGCACCTCATCAGGTGGTGTTTATCCATGGACCCCGCAGACAGGCCATCCTTGGAAGACCTGCTTGAGCATTCTTGGCTGCAGGACCCCCACCTGGCCCAGGAGACRGCAGAGATCCATCCCTCTGCACAGTAGGATCCAGGAGCCCAGCAAGTACCAGCTGCACGTGGCTGGTGGCACTCGGAAAAATCCCAGAGCATCTCCCCGCGGACATGGCACAGAAGAGAGAGCGCAGCCAAGGAGATGCTTCTGGTGGTCCCTGGCGAGTTGTGCGGGGMGGGGCTCAGTGCTCCCCATCCCATTGGAGAAGRTTTGGCACTGCGGTGAAGTTGCCACGGACTGGAAAAGGGGGAACTTCCCCCTGCAGCTCAATGGCATCGTGATGTTCCCGCAAGCCAAGGCACAGCCAGCGTGTTCTT
>CADDXX010001722.1:6201-16473 GCA_902810485.1 Alauda arvensis
GCAGTGTGGCTTCATGTGGGGGAAAGTCCTGCTTCTCAAAGCTGATTGCCTTTTACAACAGTGTAACTCACCGAGTTGATCAAGACAGCTGATGGTGTCTTTTTGAATTTCAGTAAAGCTTTAGATCCTGTCTCTGGCAGGATCCTTCTGGAGAAGATGTCCAGCCCCCAGGTCGATAAACATGTCATGTGATGGGTGAGCAATGCAGAGGGCTATCTGTTGTTCAGGGAGTTTGAATCTCTGAACATGAGCTCATGGCTCAGGCACGGTGACAGTGCCTGGGGTGACACCAGACTGGTGACCTGTCACTAGGGAGTTCTGCAGGGCTCCACATTCAGCCCTGTGCTGCCGTGGCTCACTTCAATCTCACTGTGATTCAGGGAACACCTTCCCCTGGGGCTCTGTGTCTCAGGCAGTCACCAGCAGATCTGTGTAAGAACGCGACAAGGGCCAAGCTGCTTCTCCAAGAATAATTTATTATAAAAGAACAACATAAAACGCAGCCCAACTCGAAGACACAGGGGAGGCTAAGACCTAACAGTGTCTTAAGAAAATCAAAGATAAAAGTCTGCCTCTCAGGGCAGGGCAGCAGGTTTTTAAGGGACCATTTGGGGGGCGTGGGGGGGAGGTTCAGGGCAGGGATCCAATAGATAAGGGACATGGCAGAAACCACCACTCGGACAGGGAAGGAGAGGGGTGTGTAAGGGATAGCAGAAGAAACAATTTAACATAAAATCATACCACGACACTGTGCTCTTCAACATCCTCATGAAGAGCCTGGATGCAGGACTTGAAGGAATAGTAAGTAGAGTGTGCAGACAACACTAAATTGGAAGGAGCTGTTGACTCCCTCAAGGGCAGAGAGACCTTAACAAATCCAGAGATGGGCAGTCATCAACCATATGCAGTTTAACAAGGCTGAAGGCACTTGCAGGACACCCCATAGCAATCTACAGCTTCCTCCTGAGGGGCAGTGGAGGGGCAGGCACCAATCTGAGCTCTGCTGACCAGTGACAAGACCCAAGGGGATGGCTTGAAGCTGTGGCAGGGCAGGGTCAGGCTGGAGATCAGGAAAAGATTCTTCCCCCAGAGGGTGATGGGGCACTGAGTGGCTCCCCAGGGAATGGTCTCAGCCCCAAGGCTGCCAGAGCTGCAGGAGCATTTGGACAATGCTTTCAGGCTCAGGCTGGAATTGTTGGGGTGTGTGTCCTGTGCCAGCAGCTAGACTTGACAACCCTTGTGCATCCCTTGCAGTTCAGGATATTCTATTATTCATAGAAAATCACTGGAGGAAGTGCCATTTTCTAACCCACCAAGGGTAGTTCCTGGCTCCTGGGCAGACACAGACAACAGCTGCCTGCTTTGTAGTTAGAGATCCCCATGAAAACATCTTGGCTTTCTATGTTCTGAAAGGTGGCATGGCCTGCACAGCAGTGTGTGGTTCTTCAGTTTACCACTCTTTGTGTCTCGTGTTGACCCAGCAATGTCCCGTGGTGGGCTGCTCCTTTCCTACAGTCACTTCCATAGTGGGGCCAGACATGGAGTGTGGGGAGCAAGCTCCAGATCCAAGCACCATCCCCTTAAACCACAGAATATTGATGTATCTCCTTGGGAGTGCCAGAGGAAGGGGAAATTTAGGCCAAGGGACGACACAGCAGCATCCCAAGAAGCCCCCCAAACTGTCCCTCTGCTCTCCCCAAATTGCCTCACGTTCAGTCCCAAAACAGCTTCAAACTGCCCCATAACTTTTGCATGCATTGGGGGTCATGAAGGAGGCATGAGGAGCATCCCTCCCGCTCTGTGTTTTGGCAGCTCCATGCCCAACTGGGAGGAGGAGATGGGCTGGGGGTATGGGGAGTCTCCCTATTGGAAATGATACAACTTTTACCATTTTCATAATTTAAAATCCATCACCCTATAACCCATCAGCCCTCAAACCATCCCCATCACCCCCCACCCATCATCATCACCCCAAAATTCATCAACCTCTACACATCGTCACCCCATAATCTATCACCAAGATCATCATCACCCCAAAATTCATCACCCCATAACCCACCACTGCCCAAACCGTCCCCATAAGCCCCCAGTCCAACCTAATCACCACAAAATTCACCACCCAATAACCCATCACCCCACAACCCATCACACCCCACCCATCATAATCACCACAAAATTCATCATCGCTACCCATCACCCCGTAACCCATCACCCCCCAAACTATCCCCAGAACCCCTCACTATTGTCACCCCAGAAGTCATCACCCCCCACCCATAATCACCCCAAAATCCATGCCCCACCTGCCCCATCCTGTGCCACCAGCTCTGCCCTGGCACTGCTGTCACCATGTCCCCTCCTCCTGCCCACAGAGCTCAGGTACCACTGCAGGGGTGGCCTTGTCCCCTCGGATCCCCGTGGCTCCTTGGGTCCTTTGGAGGGGTGTCAGGGTCCGCAACTGCCTGCAAAATCCTGATAGTTTCTTTTAGGGATCTCAGCACAAAAGACACAGCAAAGGGACAAAAACAGTTTAATCATCAACAATGCACTTTATTTAGTGCCAACAACAGTATGCGATAGTGGGGGAGAAATAAAGAATAGAGAGAAAGAGAGAGAGAAAGAGGGGAAGGGGATTAATAGCTACCAGCAGAAGAAGCTGGAGTCCTCGAGGCAATCTGCCCATAGGCGCATCTTCTTCTGTGGGGTGCGCACAAGGTGGGTTCCAGTCCTCACAGTCTTTATAGGTCCTTTCAAAGCGAGGGGCATTTGGCCAAGGGATGGGGCAATACAGAGCAGAGGCAGGGTAGGTACAGAACACGTTTAGCCTGGCATTAGCACAGCCAGTACTCCGTGTTTTGTCCCATTGTTCAGTCTCTGGTCCAAGGAACACACCTGGCGGGCAGGTTGCAACAAGCCCTCCTCTCCTTTGGCCAATTCACAGCTCCCCCTTTTCCCAGGGCCTTGGGTCTTAACCTCGAGGGTCTCAGTCAGTCCTTGGAGACAGTTGTGAGGCAAATGAGGGATCTCGGACTGGCTCTGTCAAGGGGGTGGAAAATGTCCTCTGGAATAGCGACCGGTGCACACAGAGGAGAGGCCCTTACGCTGTCCCGACTGCGGGAAGGGTTTCAAGCAGAACTCCACCCTCATCACCCACTGGCACATCCACACTGGAGAGAGTCTCTGCAAGTGTCCCCAGTGTGGGAAGAGCTTCTCCAGGAACTCTAACTTGATCAACACCTCTGGAGTTACCATTAAGGGAAGCCCTGCGAGTGTCCCTATTGCAGGAAGACCTTTGTGCACTTCTCTAACTCCATCCTCCACTTGAGGCCCCAGGTTGGGCAGAGCCCTGGTGACCCTGATTCCCTGTGATCCATGTTGGGAAGACGCCATGCTGGGGTTATTTTTTTGTTGTTTGTTTTGGCCTTAATTTTCTTCTGATTCAACTTCATCCCTTAAAAACTGCCAAAACACAGTTAAAAGAAATTGATCAAAGATGTCTGAAGTCCCACCATTTCACAGGTATTTGAGTGGGAATTTAGGGCTCTGGGCCATATTCTACAGAATTTGTGTGTTCTTGGGGCATTTTGGGCAGTGTTCTCCATGTCTTTGAACTCCAAAAGCAAAGAGGGATCAATCTGTAACCTCAAAATAAGTCAATCTTACCCCAAAAGGGCTCAATCCCACCAACAAGTGGCTCGTTCCCACCTCAGAAAAATGCAATCCCACCACAAACATACTGGATTCCAGAGGTGCCAGAGTGAGATGGGGTTGGAAGGAGATTGGGAGAAGTGGGATCTGAAGTTGGAGCAGTGGGACGGGGATGTGTGAGATCTGGGGCTGGGTGGGTAGGATGTATTTGAAAGGAAATAAAACTTTCAGAGTTCTTGATTCCTGTCCCATTCACTTTCAGTCAGTTGCAGGTCTGTTTTCAGAGTGCCACCTTCTCAGCTGAGTGCAGTTGTGTCCTCCTTTGTCTCCTGCCTCTCTCTGCCTGCTTTGTTTGTCTCTCAGTGTCTGCCTTGAGCCAGGGCAGCCGCCACCAGAGACCCTGCCCTGCCTGAATTCCCAATGCAGGAGCTACAACAAGCATGGATGAAGTTCTGGAGGCTGGCAGGGAAATGGCACTGTAGGATGTGCAAGTCCCAGAGTGGCACCACTCTCGGTGCCAGTCTCGGTTCTGGTGTCAGTCTCATTCTTGGTGCTGGTGCCGGTTCTGGTGCTGATCTTGCTCTCGGTCCTGGTCCCTGGCCCAGAGATTTTAGGACGGTTTGGGTGATTTTATGCCAAACTGGGCAGGTTCAGGGTGGATTTTAGATCCCTTGGGTTTATTTGATGCACATTTAGGGGGGTTTAGCCCCATTTGGGTGATTTTAGGCTAAACCAGGCACTTTCAGAGTGGATTTTGCACAATTTTGGAAGATGTAAATATGATTTGAGGCCATTTTGTGGGGGTTTTGAACCCGTTGGGGCAATTTTAGGTCCCTTTGAATTTTAGACTACTTGGGATGATTTTAACCCCACCTGGCTGATTTTAGCCTAAAGTATTTGGATTTAGAGTGGCTTTCAGGCCTGTTTGGGTGATTTTTAACCAGTTTGTTATAAATGAGTGGTCCAATAATAAATTAATAAAATAATTTATTACAGAGTAACACAACAAAATGCCAGGATGCCACAAACAAAAGGCAGTGCCGAGCCCGGGATGGGCGCTGGGTGAACCACAGGTACGGCCTCTATCACACCGTACCCACCCCATCCCCACCAGTTCACAAAGTGTGTTTCGCAGTGTCAGATTTTTTGGGAAGCCTGCACCGGGGAAGGAGGAGCAACATCACGGGTGCTGTGGGTAGCGGGGACAGCCGGGGAGTGGCACAGACAGAGCGGCTGCGGGGAGCAGCACGGCTCAGCTCAGGCTGCACAGGCAAGAAAACTGGAGCTATGGGTAACCCTTGTAGGGGGTCCCATCCCCCTCCCTCTTTCCTGCTTGCTCCATCTTTGGGTCTCTGATATCTTAAAATCTATGTCTCTGATTTCTCGGTACTCACTTGTTGGTACTTCTTTTCTCCTCCCTTAACTAAAACTCATCAGCTTCCCCTCTCTATGCCTGTGTCTGGCTCTTGTCTCTCTGCTCTCACCCAGTCTCTTGATAGCTCAAACTGCACCTACTCACAGCACAGAAACCCCTCTCCTCTCCTAACACAATACAACCTACTTCCACTCAGAAAAAAATAAACTTGAAAATCAACAAATTGCATTACATGCACTTTCATTCATTCCCACTCACAACAGGACAACACAAAATATGCTACCTTTTCAAGTTTCTTTTTAATATTTACCCATGGATATTGTAAGATCTCAAATGTTTTGGGTTTTTTTGGATTCATCCTCGATTTGGCATTATTTTTGGGGATTCCCACATGTATCCTCGATTTGGCATTATTTTTGGGGATTCCCACATTTATCCTGTTTTCCTAGTGGACTGTGCTAGGAAAACTTCAGTTCCTTTTCAGACTTTTTTCTGGATTTTCCCTGTACTTTACCGTTCTCTGTCACATTTCTTTGGGAACTACTGCAATTTTATGTATCGTCATTCTGCTTAGGTTACTTCTTCAGATGAGTCCTGCTCAATCTCACGCACACACGCGTTAATTTTTTTAACTGATAGTGTTCTGTTTTCTTTTTACCAGCCTACTCACTCCACAATCAGCCGAATCGTGGAGGTTTTTGGCTGATAACAAGCTCTCTCCCTATCTCCTCATGCTCCCTCCATGGGCCGTACACCTGGCCCAAGACTAGAAGGCTTACCAGCCCCCAAACTCTTAAGGGATGTCCCTTTCCTTCTAGCTTCCCTGTGACCGCCAAACCCCTGAGTTTCAAACTTCCCAAGTTTTAGACATGTACATGTGTAACGATGGGTTTTACCCTGTCCGCACTCACTTCCCCCTTGACCGACCGTTTCCCTCCTGGGAGAACAGAACTGCAATCGCGGGGTCCGCAATCGCTTTGTGACCAGGTCATGTCTCATTCACATGCACTTGTCACTCCACTCAACCACGTGATACTTACCGTCCTTTTCCCACGTGGATTCTTCATGCACGTAGATTTTCATGAGTGAACAAGCTTGCCGCAGCTCAGAAAGACCCCCAATCTTTCCCAAGTTCCTTTTGAGAGCTCTAAAGCTAGCTTTTCTCTGGAATTCCCTTTTGTATGTGGCTCTGGCTCCCGATTAGTTTGGTATTCAATTGGTAAGCCGAGATCTCCCCATTCCTCCAGGCCTACTAAATCAACGAGGGCGCTTCCCGAGCAGGAAGAAGGGCGACCGTAGACCCCAAAATTGGATCACATTGGGGTCGCCAGAATAGTTATAAATCCAATAATAAATTAATAAAATAATTTATTACAGAATAACACGACAAAATGCCAGGATGCCACAAACAAAAGGCAGCACTGTGCCCAGGATTGGCGCTGGGTGAACCGCAGGTACGGCCTCTACCGCACCGTACCCACCCACAGTTCACAAAGTGCGCTTCGCACTTGATACAATTTTTTTGGGCTGGACTTCAAGTTGCAACATTTCTTTTCTTCTTGGTCTTCTTTTTCATATTTGTGCTGGTTCTTTTCAGCGTAGCTGTCCTGCAGAATGGCTTTCCGGGCAGCGATGTGCCCTTGATGAGATTTCTGAGAACCCGGTATTCAGTTGCAATGTCCAATCTCTTTTGGTATCGGTGCTACACATCTAGAAAACTTCCCTCATCACCGGTCCGATATCCATCTCTTTCATGGGTCCACCTGTCTTTCTGTTGCAAATGTCTGTCTCCAGCTTTAYTGGCAAAGGTGAYRCAATCTCTGCATGTACATTCCAGACCCTCTGTGATTTTATTCCCATTTAATACAGCAAGAGAAAGATGAATTATTTCCAGACACATATTATATGTTTAAATAATCAAACTTTGGAGACAGGGAGATTTAGAAGTGACTCGCACAGGTGATATTCTTTAAGCTGCCTGGAGCTGGTTACTGCATGAAGCAAGCTGCTGAGCTGGATGTCAAGTCCCCATATCCCTAAAGATTAGTAGATTATCTAGGTTCCAAGCGCAAAATAAGCTTCAAATGTCATGTATTATTCAAAGCATCAGATATTTCTAGTCTGAAAACACATAGTTAGCTGCTACTCTAACAAAAAGAGTTTCCGATCTTATGAGCTGGAGATGCTTTAAACCATTTAGAGGTGATTTATAAATCACTTGGGGTGACTGAAACAGAATTCTCCACAGCTTTCCCACAGCTTTCTGAAATATAGAAACAGTATTTAATCTGTGAGGCCATTTGTAAAGAACAATTCCTTTCTTAAGTTCAAGAAACAAATATTCATTTGGTCATTCTTATAAAAGTCATCCTAATTTCACAGAACAATGGAAGTAAGACCAGAACAATATGATTCTATTCACAATGAAATTTTTATAAATCCTTTCCCTGCTAAGTCATATTGGCTGGGATTTTTCAGCTGTTTCACCTGTACTTTCAGCATGCAGTCTGCTCAGAATGCTGAGTGACTTTCTCCTAATTCAATCAGCTGTTCAACCACAGAGCCTTGACAAGTGCCTTTGTGAAACCCAGTATGAATTGACTTGTGAAAGTCATTTAGAATTCAGTATTTGGTTAGAAGTTCTTATGCACACAACATCCAGACACGCTGTCAGTCAGATAGTCTCAACACAGATGTGTGTAGATTTCTTTGATCTGCAGTTTGTTTATTTATATTATTACAGAATGAGATCCCTACCAACTTAGGGACAAATTCAATCCACTGCCCTTCAGCACTGGAGGTGGCTTATTCAGCCCTCTGCTGCCATTTTTTAGCAGTCTGCTGATTTCCTGACTGTAGATAATTGTATTACAATGGGCCGTAAACCCATAGAAGCAGAAATAGTGTCAACCCATCTCAGTGCTTGTTTCCCTTCCTACTAAGGAATGAAGAATTGATGACTCCACCATTCCTTGCAGTCCTCTGACACCAGCTACAGCTGCTCCTTGTCACATCTCATGGGCACATAATGAGCATGACACAGCTGGCACAGGTTCCAGCAGTGCAAACAAAAAGTGCATAGGGATTTCTGTTGTCTGGTAAGTGAATTACAGGGGCAGTCATGATGTGGATTACACAAAAAAAAGCTGAGGTGAGCTTCTAGATTTCCATAGATAAGAAAAACAAAAACCAAAACAAATAAATGTTAAAAAAAGATTGACTGGAACTTTAGTTATCAAGAGAGCAGAAATTAAAAATAAGCAAGCAATACAACAAATCAATCCAGGTACACCTTTGCAGGATTCCTGCCTGAGAAACTGTGAGACTGGATGTTCTCCGACTATTCAAGCATCCTTTTCTTCTCTGGACTGTCCTATGAGCCACTCCTGTGTTTCCCTACTCTCCATTTCCGTGCTCCCACCTTTTTGCTGAAGTGTGGCAGAAGAAATTGGAGCATGCCTTGAAGTCATYCCTAATTACTACCCTTGTSTCTTTTGCTTCTGTGATTTGGAAACAGAAGTGCAGCCCTTCTCAGCACTGTGAYAAACCCAGATCAGCTGGAGATCTCTGRAAGCACTGCTCAAGTGAGGGAGCACCAAGGGCAGCCAGGGACAGTCCCACAAACCCTGGGCTTCAGGCACTGCACGGGGAACAGAGCTGGGCCCACATTTGAATGACATTACCCAGGGTGCCTATAGAGGCACTCCTGAAAGAACACCACAGAAAAATGTTTCCTAAATATAGAGTAACTATCTCCAGCATTATAGCCATGATGTTCTTGACACCCCATCTATCTTCCTCTTGTGTCCCCTCCTCCATTTCAGTCAGACAGAGTGTAGTATGAAATGCTGTATTATGTATTTTAATAGGATCTGAATACATGATACCTACATGCAGAAATATGAATGATGTAAAGGCTATGAAGAGCAGCTTTGGCATCTGCCTGGGCCTGTGGACACCAACCCAACAGCCGTGGCAGGGTGTGTTCTCACCTCCCAAGACAGGTGTCAGCTGGATCATCTTAGTCCAGCGCAGAGCCCCAAAGCTCTCTCTTGGAGAGCTGTCAATTCAAAGGCACACATGCACACACGAATGCCATCTTCCCTACTGGTGTGTTTTGAACTCTTAGCAAGATGCATTTGCCTCTTGCTTACTGGAAGCTGCTCAGCTCCAGGGCCAGCACCGAGCTGAGCTGTGTGGGCCAGGAACTGGGAGAGTCCTTCCCTGGGCACTTGACCAGTCTCGGTGTGTCCCAGGCAGTCTTAGACACTTGGGGCAAGCCATTCCTTCCAACCTGGGGCACTTTGGGTGAGCTGGGGGAAGCCTCAGGGCATGGGGCAGCGTGTCCAAGGCCTGTTGGTGCAGCATGGTTACCATGGAACAGGGTGTGCAGGCAGCCCTTTGTGACACAGGGGCTGGCAGTGCCACCACCACGCCAGAGCGCTCGGTGCTCGTGACGGGACAGGACGCAAGAGAGTGGTGCTGTGAGGAGCCCTCACACAGCAGCTCCTTCGTTCTGCCCCAGAGCTCTCCCAAGGCGTTGCTCCTGTGGCTGGCCTCACAGCCAGACTGCAGGACTTGGTGACCTCCCTCTTTCACCAGGGGTCTCCYGTCATTGTGGCAGGAGTCCTCGAATGCAGGACGTGGAGCCTTCTGTGTCGCAGGTGCCTTGAAGGTGCGACTGCGGCACTCCTTGACTCAGCCCWTTSCMKAGGCACCTGTCTCAAAGGTGCCCTCGAGGTCAGACAGCGGCATGGCGGGCAGAGTGCTCAGCCTCTTCAAGCTGTCTCGGGGCAAAAAAGAGAAAGGCCCTGCAGTTGCCCCAGCACAGCAGCCTGAGGAGCCAGAGCACTTTCAGCCGCTGCAGGATGGTGAGTGGCAGAGCCAGGCCACTGGCCTACAGCCAGCTTGGCCGCATCCCATCCCATTCCCTGAGGACATCCCATGGACAGGACGGGACAGGGGCTAAGGCTGCTCCCCCTGCAGTGGCCGTGCTCCATCCCCTGGGCCCCCGGGGGCTGTCCCTGCCTGGGGAGCACAGGCCTGGGCTGTGCTCTCCGGCCTCTCCCGCAGCCCCTCAGCCTTGGCTGCCCTCGCTCTTTGCCAGATGCAGGGAAGGAGCAGACACAAGAGCAGGAGCCCGCCCGTGGCCGCTTCCGCAGAGCAGCCCAGGTACCTGCAGCCTTCCCCCCTGGGCCAGGCCTGCTCTCACTGCTGGGCCCAGCACCGCACTTGGAGCACTCCATGGAACG
>CADDXX010001735.1:0-16002 GCA_902810485.1 Alauda arvensis
AGCATGGCAGTCATTCATTCCTGAAACACAAGGGCCGTGGACTTGAACTGCAAAGCCTCTCTTTGCAACAGGATTGCTTTTGCCCTGCAGCCTCCATGGGCAAGGGCTTTGTGGGAGCTGGGGCCACCACAGCCTTTRGCCTGGAAATAGACCCAGGAAAATGAGTGGATCCTGCTGGCACTTGCTACCGCTGATTCTACCATGAACACCTTAGGGAAGTTCCTCCAGGGAACTTCACACAAAGGACTTCCAACATTGTAGTGGTTGTGAGAACTTGTTTCTTCCCAGTTATCCTGGATTTTGGAGCATTTCAGCACTTGTGTCAGTGGCCCTTCCTTCATCCCCAGCCTGCAGCAGTTCCAGTCACTCTTGCCTCCCCCTTGCTCCAGTGCTCATTTGCCAAAGTGCTGCCAAAGGCAGCGGAGCTGGCTCAGGATCACTGTTGGTTTTTGGCCTCCAGAATGACTTCAGAGGGACACTTGGAGYACTTCCTAAAGAGCTCCCCGTGGCATGGGGGATGGATTTGTCCTCCCCATGTGGCTCCTGAGTGGAGTTCTATGCACAGTGGAGACCCAGAGTTTTCTCAAAGGCCTTTGCAGCRAGTTCTTAATGAATGTGTGGCTCTGCTGCCATCCCAAATCTGCACTTTCCTTGCCCAGCCTGACTGCAATGTGCTGGGCATGGATGGAGATTCTCATGGCCAGAATCCTCTGGCATCATTGTATTTACATCTGCTCATTGCCTGGATAGCAAAAATTACAATATACCGATCTTGGCTGACAAATGTAATTTCTTGCAGATTGCTACAGCTGCACTGCTGATTGACAAATACACAAGAATCAATTTCAGTTCAAAAATGTAATTTATTACAAAATTACAAATTACAAAGCTACACCCATGCTGACAATACAGAAGTATACAAATCTCAATTAAGGTTAAAAAAAGGAATTTATTATATTATTAAACAATGCTATGTAAAAGTTAACTTCAGTTAACAAAACTAAATTTATTGCCAANGCTACACCCATGCTGACAATACAGAAGTATACAAATCTCAATTAAGGTTAAAAAAAGGAATTTATTATATTATTAAACAATGCTATGTAAAAGTTAACTTCAGTTAACAAAACTAAATTTATTGCCAACCTCTACAAGGAGCCAATATACACAAAGATCATATAGGTGTTTAACWMTTTATTACATATTACTACAAGTGTACAGCCCATCTAGAAATACATAAATATGCATTCCCTCTCTAAATAACCATGCACCAAGAACTCAATTGATAGAATTATACAACTATATCCCTCCATACATGTTTAATTAGAACTAAACACTTATATATACGTAAATATATAAATACATATATACCTATTAAAATCTACAGATGTAAATATTGATTAAATAGTACATATTACATAAAGTATATATAAAAACATACATAAAAAGCAAACCTATCTATAAATATAAAAATATCACTATTCCAAGGCCAAGCTAAATATCCATACAATTACATCAATACAAATATAAAGCTATACATCTAGTTACATATGTAAATATAATTACATATAAAAATAGGTCAATATACATATAAAAATATCAAAATAGACATGTATACCTACACAAGTACCAAAATACCTATTTAAAAAGCCATATCCCTACAACTACATCTATAGAAGTAGATACCTACACAACTTTATACATAGGAAATAAAACAAAAAGCATATAATTACATACATGCATGCTTATGATACATATATACACATATATGTAACTACATCTATGTATATACATATGTACATAGCATACATCCATAAATATAACAACATACATATAGATATATTCGTATACAAATAGCAAGATACATATAGAAATATCCATATAATTATCCCTCTCTGTGAGCAAGTCCATACATCATTAAGCTGAACTCTAAGCAGAAGGATTCCAGTCACACTCCCATCTTAAAATAAAGTCTCTCCCTCTGTTGCTTCCTCCGGTGCAGAGCAGCTCTCCCTGGACAGGGACAGGAGATGGCACATCTGGGAAGCAAAGGGAACAACTGAGTCAGGATCGGGACGTTTACCTTGGCAGCACCTGCACTTCTGTAAGGGAAGGGACAATCTCAGCGCCTCCCCAGCAGGGTTCGGAAGCAAAAGCAGGCCGAGCGGGCCAGGCTGYGGTGAGCGCAGCCGCGGCGGGACTGTCCCGCAGGCGCCGGCAGCCGGGCACAGGCGGCACAGCTCCTGGGCCCCGCCGGCACAGCTGCCTCGCCCAAGGACAGCCCCCGTGCYGGGCGGGGCAGCTGCGCTGAGCAGCCGCAGGACGGGCAGGGCCCACGGCCAAAGCCCACGCCAGCCTCACTCCCACCCTGCCTCACCGGTCCTGTGGCCTCACCCGGGGTCTCGGGTGGCAGCAGGGGCCGGTCCCTGTTCACTTGCTCTTGCTGGTGGCCTTCAGCTTCTCTCTGCTGGCAGCTGCGGCAAAAGTGAACGCTCTGGAATTGGTTCACATGCCTGGAAGAGCTGCAGTCCCTGAGCCTTCTGTCCTCCCTGCTGGCCCCCTCCCATCCACTCAGCCCCACGTCCACTCAGCAAACCCCCAGCCTCCTTCTGTTTCTTCAGCCCCCCACAGTCCTCTCACCCCACTCAGTCTCTTCTGACCCACCGCATCTCCTTAGACCCAGCAGCAYCCCCCTCAGCCAGCGCCACTTCCCTGTCACCTCAGGGCCACCTTCGCCCTCTGCTCCTCCACAGCCCTCAGTCCGCCCAGCACATCAAGGTCACCTCAAGGTCACCGTCCCTTCAGCTTCACCGCCTCCTCAGCCCCCTCAGCCCCCTCAGACTCACCGTCCTTCCGCAGCTCCTCAGGGGACAGTGCCTGGGGCCACCGGCAGCTCCCACCGCTCCAGGGACACCCGGGGCTGCAGCTGCTGCTCCGCCCGGCTCGGCGGCCAGCTCGGAGCCAGCACAGGAAGAGGGGACAGAGGGGGGATAGGGGAAAAAGCAGGAAAAACCAAAGGTGAAAAATGCAGCCAAGGAGAAGAAGAGATAAAAATGCAGCCTAGGCTTACACAATCACCAATCTATTCATCTAAACATCCATATTCCTCTTACTATATAACTATGCAGATTTATAAATATAACTTCATATATGTATAAATATTACTCTACACATATATAAATGTACTGTGCAAATCTATAAATATAACTACATATATTTAAATATAATTCTATTATATCGATATATATTTAACTATAGAGAACTATCTAGACAGATGTATAAACACAGCTCTGCAAATCTATAACTGTAAATATAYGTATATATAAATAAAACCATACGAATCTCTAACTGTATCTATAAACAGAGGGATTCCACCTGCCCGATGGTCACAGGCTCTCCCTCTGGTCCTTCTTCTCACGCAGGGCAGCCCTCCTGGCAAGGTAGATCAGATGGATATCTAAGAAGCAAAGGGAATGCTGAATCAATATTGGCCTCTGTGCATCTCTCCCTTTGGAAGTAAATGTACTTCTATCAAAGACTGTAAAAGATGGCCTGAAAGGAAGACTCTCACTTGGGAATTTGAAGCCTGCTCTTTAGAGAACAGGGATCCTTCCAAGTTTCCAGAACTGTGTAAAGCAATGAAGCACCTGGATCAAGTGGCAATACTTGCATAGCAAACAGCACCCACAAGAGCCTGAAACAAAGCCCGTCCCAGGTCCCACAAAGAAGCCCAGCCTTGTTMTTTCTCTGTGCTGACAGGGAGACCTCAGTCCACACTGAAATGGCTGAAGCTGAAGGGTGCTGTGAGCTGAGTTATGAATCAAACTGGGACACCCAGCTTGGTGGCACAACTCCCACAAGGTCACGTTTATTCCTTGCTCTCTTGCCATTTGCAGAGCACTCAGTGTCAGAGCCTCTGGAGAAGCATGGAGGGCAGGCCTCGGGGAGGTTGTGCCACTGCAGCATTGGAACTGAAGGCACCAGGAAGCACCAACCCTGCAGACAAGAACTCAACTCCTCTGATCTCCCTTCCTGTCAGAGGCAGGCTCAGAGCTGCAATCTCACACCTCTCTAAAATAATGTGGGCTCTCTCCTTACCAAGCTCCTCGGGCTCCTGGAAACAGGTTCTGCAGCTCTGGGTGCCAGATGAAACTTCCTCTGCTGCAGCTTTGTTCACACATTCCCCTCCTGAAGACTCAGGGACAACACTAATATTCCCCTTGAAAGAGAAACAGAAAGAAATAAACTGTTCTCACCAGTTACAAAAAATACCTGGTCCAACAACTCCATGGCTCACACACTTAATCCCTTGTTCCTTACAAGAAGTCTGGGCCCCAAAGCCCTTCAATAGTCATGAAGATTTGACTTCTCAAACATCATCCAAAAACTGTCAAAGTTGACAGAGTTGAACTTGGGGGTGACACTGAACACATGGAATGGATGCTAAGAAAGGAGACCTTCCAGCTCCTGGCGCCTCCCTCTACATCCCTGAACAGAACAGTCTCATCCAGGCTTCAGCTTTGCAGGACCTGCATGGGAACACACATCTCTTCCCACAGAGATGCCCAAGAGCAAGGTGACTGAGCTCTGGAAYATGGAGAGCAAGACTGGCCAGTTTGCCCAGCTGAGGATTTCCCAGATGGAAACTGGACTGCAGGYACCAGGTTACTGAGARGACAAGGAAGCTGCAGCTCCAGCCTATTCCCACACACGGCTCTGGGAGYGCCTACACGCACGGCAGGGCTCACACAGCAGCAGCAGCTGCAGCCCAGCCCTTGCTTTGCCTTGGCCTTCTAACCCAAAAGAGGCAGAGCCCACATCTGCTGCTGGAACAGAGGCACCTCTCGCATGCCCCTCCCTGCATGGGACACTTTGCCTTCCGTGGCAATTCTCCAAACACTTTTCTCTTACTTCCCATCAAACAAAGCCTGTTAGAAACCCAAAGCTTCCACTTCATCACCACAAATGTCCCCCCCTGCAGGAGGAATTCTTCCCAGGAAAACGAGCACCCAAATTTGGCCAACACAGGCTCACACCTCTCATCCTTACTCGGGGAGGAGACTTTTTCATTCCTCTTCTTTTAGAAATCTTGCTTTACCAAGCAAATCCTTCCCTRTCCATTCACAGCTGAATTGAAGAATGCTTTGCTTCTCACCCATGCAACAACATTCAAAAGCTCTCAGTCCAGCCCCTTTTGTCCCTGTCCAATGGAGTTACCTGAGCAGAGAGAGACCTTTCAGGCAGGGATGGTGAAAGCATCTCCTCCAGTGTCTCAAGCACAAGGTCCAGATCCAGTGGTGGCAATTCCTCTTCCCCAGGAGTATTCCATACYCAGCTGGGGGCTGTCCATGCTGCATAACCAGCAATGCCAGCTGGAGCACTGGGGGCTGAAGTGCCCAGGGTGGCTGCAAGAATCCAAACACATGGGTCAGGCTCCAGAATGTGTCTTTGGGACGCAGAGCTCTATTGCTGCCTTGGATCAAACATCACAGGAAGCACACAGCAATTTCAGAAATGTATTCAAACTTCACAGGGAATTGGAAAAATGAGTTCTTCCTCTTAAAAAATATTTATCGTAATTGATGTGTACATAGATTAAAGTATGGATTGTAAAACTGATATAGACAAGCACACACAAACACGTTATAATCACAGCCTTTTCTATCTCCCCAGTAGCTTTTAGATTTGACTTCTGAGTTTGTCATCAGGAGAGACCACAGAAGGTGGATTCATCCAGGAAGAACCCAGATCTGCAGACCTTATGGTGAAATTTAACTGGGAATTTATTCTAAAATCCACCTTGTGGGTGCGTCCGAATTCTACAGCTGCAGCTGTTCTGCGGCACACAGAGCTCATTTTAATGGCACTGCTTGATTTGCAGGATAGACAGTCTTAAACATCTGCAACATCCTATCACTGTCCTAGTTTGGCTTAATTCAAAGAGTGGAGTTCACCTGACACTGACCAGTTGTCAGGCAGTATTTTTCACCTCGCCCTTGCACCTCAGTAGAGAGGCTGTCTGGAAAATGCCCAGAACACCCTCCAAATCTGCAGGAAGGACAGGAAAGGCAGACAGAGAATCTTTCWGTTTTCAAGGGCCCTCTTCATAGAGAACTTTATAGTTTCTACCTGATTCTCACTTGAGATCTACTTTTGACAGAACACTGCAGAAAAACACTTCAAAGGGTCACTTTCCAGGGCCCATTTGAAAAGCAAGGCTAGAAACTCTTTCCTTACCTGATGGGTTGATGGTTGACAATTGCTGCTCTGAAGATGTGCAGCTGCTGCTCTTTGGAGAGGCCATGGAAGTGGAAGTACTGTGATGGTCTACAGGAACTAGTGGAACGATGAGCTCAGGGTGGCATTTAAGGTCCATGCGAACCAGTGGAATGATGAGCTCACGCTTGAGCTGAAATTTGCGTGTGCCTGGTTCCTCTGATGAAACCCCAAGAAGTCCAGATGTGGCAAAGACTTTCTTGGGAGATGCTAGGAAAACCTCAGACTCCTGAAGACCTGGACTTTGCCTGAAAGGGCCTTGAGGCAGCTCTGAATCCTCAGGTGAGGCAGCACCAAGGTCCTGGTACAAGAGTGCTGTGTAGCAGTGAGGGAAGAAGATAGGAAACAAAGGGAAGGCTGGGTCACTATTGACCTTCGGGTATGTTTCCCTTGGCAGCAACTGTACTTCCGTCAAAGAAAAAAAAGCTTTCATCTGTCCAAGGAGGGTGAGAAAGAAGAAAAAATATCCCCATGTTCTGGGGCTATTCAGCAAACAGGTCTTTAGTCTACTTAGTTCTCCCCTATTTGTTCAGCTGTCTGGGAAAACTGTCCTGCTGCCATTCCTTACCATTGCAGGAGGCAACTGCCAGAAACTCAACTGCCAGAAACTCAACTGCCAGGTCTTTTCCCCTCTGCTCCAAACAGGACAGGAGGCTACCTCCCGCTGGGCCTGACCACGTCCGAGCCCTCGCTTCACACGCACTCACAGAGAGCTCCCCAAGCATCCCAGGGCCGGGCAAGGAGCAGCGCCAGCCACGACGCAGGGCTGGGTCAGCTGCAGGCCGAGCAGGCCAGGCTGTAGTGAGCCGCGGCGGGACTGTCCCGCAGGCGCCGGCAGCCCGGCACGGCCGGGGCACAGCTCCCGGGCCCTGCCGGCACAGCTCCTTGCCCAAGGACAGCCCTGTGCCGGCCGGGGCAGCTGCCATGAGCAGCCCCAGCACGGGCAGGGCCCGCTCCTGCCCAGCCGGGCAGTGCCCAGGGCCAAAGCCTACGTCACCCTCCGCGCCCGCAAGTCCCAGCCCGTCTCACCGGCTCTGGGCGGCTGGCCGGCGGGGAAGGCGGGCAGCGGCCGGTCCGTGTGGAGCTGCTGGAAGCGGCTGGGCTGGCGGCTGCGCACCTCCAGCCCCGCCGCCAGCCGCTGCCTGTTGGCCCTAGTCAGGCGCTTGATGCGGAGCAGGAGATCGGGACGGTCGCGGCGAAAGTTGGGATTCTTGAAGTGGAGCCAGCCCCCGCAATCGCCCGGCACAGCTGAGCCAAGCCAGCCCGGCACCTTGTGGAAGCCGTAGCGATAGAGCTGGCGCACGAAGCTGCCGAAGTGCGTGGCTTGAAAGGAGTCCGGGGCCGCCCCCGCCCCCTCGCTGCCCCCTCCTTGGGCGCCCGGGCTGAGCAGCTCCCGCTCCAAGAGGGAGCGGTCGATGAGCAGCCCCTGGGCCTGGCTGTCCCAGCGCACGGAGCGGACGTGGGGGTTGTTCACCAGGCGCCACAGCTTGGCGGGGAAGGTTCTGGCGTTGAGCCCAGTGGGCAGCGACACGTCCCCCATGGCGTCGGTCGCCAACTGTCACCACAACGCCCACAGCGCAACGGCTGCGGCCTGAGGGGGGCGCTGCGCTCCTTCCCGCGCGCGTCCGGCGCAGCCCCGGCGCGGGCCGGACTTGGCGGGGACGAGCGCTGCAGAGCCAGAGCTGCGGGCACAGCACGGGTGTGGCAGCTCCTGGGGCAGCCGGGCACGGCAGGGCAGGGCAGGGCAGGGCAGGGCGAGGTGCAAATCCTTCCTTTCTCTGGCTGCAGTCATTAAACCTTTGCTTTTCAGCAAAACCCAAAGCACCAAGGCAAGTCCAGGAGCTTTCAGAAAGGGGTTCAAACTGAGGAATCCCATGGGAAATCATTCTTATTTGTCCAGTTAAAGCAAAATTACTTTGTGTTCTGCATAGCTGAAGGGGGGGRAAAGATGTTAGACTGAGTAGCTTCACTATTTTGGCTGGGGTTGTAAATAGAGTTCCCCACTTCAAAGCAGACAGGTCAAACGGGAAAAGGGAAAATGGTGAAAAGGAGAGAATTGAAGACATTCTTTTTGCCCATTTTACAGCCAACTGGCTGGTTCTTTCTCACTATGTTCAGCAAATTTGGCACGTTTCTCATTTTTGGAGGTAGAAGCAGCAACAGGAATGGGCAGCAATTTTGTCAGCATTTTCATCAAAGCTAAAATCCTTCCCCCTGGAAGAATGTTGCTTTACACAAGGGATTAATCACCTACAGTTATAGTGAACTCATGCTGGTGTCTTCACATTTTTATTTCCTCAGTAATAATTTCTTCTCTTTTTTTCCCCAATCAGGAGAGAGTTAAAACGCAAAATCTCTCCTGCAACCAGGTCTTTTCAATGTAAACCAACAAAGGTGATCTTGCAATCATCAGTGCTTAGTGTCACTTGTTCTTTTTTATTTTAAATTCTCTCTTGAACTGGAAACCATTTTCATAGCATGAAAAAATAGACCTATTTCTTCCATCTCTTTTAATTAATGCCCTTTTAAAATGTCTTCGTATAATTTAACCATGAGGGCTCATGTGAGTATGTTTGGTGGTATGGCAGAAGCTCATCCCACACACGCAATGGATATTCTTACATCCAGCTTGTCTTGAGTTCCAGGTGACTTCTCTTCTCCTTCCAGGTCCCTTTTTGAGGAGCCCAGCCCTGTCACTTCAGTTGCTGCCCTTTGGGTGACATGCTGAAATAAGAATCACATTCTGGAGTAGTCTTTTGGACTGAGTGTTTTAAAGATGCCCTGTCATCTCTTCCTCTGTGTGCTGGCTTTCTGAGAAAAAAACTGAAACCCACTACCTAGAAAATCTCTTCCCAATTCATTTTAAATAGCTTAAAACAGAACCTGAATTATGAATGATCCACCTTGGTTGGATGGGGTTTGTCTTCCTTTAAACAGAGTGTAACAGTGCTCAAAAAATTATCCCAGCAACTTAATTACAATGAAATTTCTAATGAATAGGCAAAAAGGAGAAGACAGGAGTTCAGAAAAGAAGAGACATCTTTCTTTATGTTCCATGGCCCTTATTTCCCACATGTCTGTCTWTGTGCTGCTTAATCCAAAAAACTCTCCTTTTGAAGACCTCCTTTGTAATCTCTGTGTATCAAGAGAAACATATGAATGCTGGCCCTGTGCCTTACTAGAGATGAGGAAGCAGGTGGTTGAAAAGTGGATTTTCCCTGTTTATTCACACCTGTAGTACCGTTATGGTTATATTGACTTTTCCAAAGTACTCTGTGACTAAGAATGAGAAGTTACCCTTAGCTGTGTTTTAAGGATACGACGCTTAAAAAGAAATGTGCTTGTGTCTCCAGCATGACTCTTCTCCAGTTTTCCACGGTACTGGTAGAATTTAATGTCAGTTAAAAATACCACAAGGTAAATATAACATTTCAATGTTTGGGCCAAAAATTGTTTTAAAGATTAACAAGATAAAAGGTTGTTAATTTTTAGGAAAAAAATCCTTGAAACTGTGGTATATGGTTTTAAATTAAGATTTTTTTTTTTAAATTACTTCTTTCCCCTTTAAAAATAATTTGCAAAGAGCATAATGTACAGGCCTGATCACTGTAAGTATTACTGTTCCATATCAGTCCTTTTTCCCTACACAGCACTCTAACTTTTGAATCACAATTTTTACCACTTTGAAAAGCAATTTTAGTGCTTTTCTTACTGGTGAATACTTACCAGTTCCAAGTTAAAGGACAGTTCTGAAAGTGAAATATGCTTTATGTAAATATACTTTTTTCACTAGTCTCTTGGTATTACATGCAACAAGGGCAACATTAGAAATTATTAATATTTTCAGTATATCTGCTTCTTGGGGGTTAGATTTGKTTTTTTTTGTTTTGCCTTTTGGAATTTTTTCCCTCCAGTTGCTAAGCCACTAGGACTGAGTGCTTGTCAGTACTTAATGAAAGACAAAAGAAACCAGGGAAGGGACGGGGAGCTACTGGGGGGTGGGCACTCTTCCCATTGGCACTCCGGAGAGAGGACACCCAGGCTGTGTTTTGCTTGCTGCGAGAGGAGTTTCACTGTCACCATTGACTCTGCTCCTGGGAAAACCTACCACCATCTGCTCGTGTGCCCGGGGATTTTCTGAGCTCTCCTCCTGCCCTGCTGGAGTGGGCCCGACCCTGTCCCCGCCGTCGCTTTTGCGGCTTTTGCCTACGCTGACCTCACACTGTCTGCTCAGCCAGGACATCTCTGCTGCTCCAACCACCACTGCAGGAACTGCCCATCTGCTTCATCACCAGCCTGGTTACAGCTTAGTGCCTCAGAGCCAGAGATCAGACTGCCCTGGGATTTGTGGTCCCTCGGGGTTATTGGTTCTGTCTTATTATTAATGCTGTAGTTGTTTGTTTGTTTGTTTGCTTGTTTTGTTAGATATATATATATATTAGTAAGAAACCCTGTTATTCCCATTCCCACATCTTTTTGCCTGAAAGCCCCTTAATTTCAAGTTTATAATAATTTGGAGGGAGGGGGTTTGCAGTCTCCATTGCAAGGGGAGAGCACCGGCTTCCCCTAGCAGATACCTGTCTTTTCCAACCAAGACACTGCTATACATTAGTGTTTTAGCTAAAACTGTCCTGTGTGCTCTACTGCTAGCAATTAAGATCTCCTTGCAGTGTAGGAAGACACAATTTTCACTTTCTGATTTGCACACAGCTATGTCACTTACTTTCACCTTTTCATCTTAGGTGCTTAGACATCTGTTTTTCCTCCAACACCTGAGATAACAGTATCCATTAAGGTGATGTAGGTATGGTTGGCATGCAGCACCCAAACTGTTCCTGATATTCTGGGAACTAACAGCTGGTCCTGAATCCATGCTTTATTTCTACACAGTACTTGTGGCAAAGGGTGTTCTGCCAATGTTTTAGGTTACTTGATCTAACCACAGTACTGTGAATAGTAAAAGCTGAACAAATAAATGTATATGTTTCTGACCAATTTATCTGGAATCTGTATTTGGACTTACATGAATGATAAAAGTGAGAAATCCCTGGCAAACCAATTCCTAGAAAACAAGTAATAAGTCATTGAATTTAGCGTATATTTCTTAGATTCCTTGGCTACAGAATGGGAAAGAGAATTTTCATCATTTTCTTCCTTCTTACAGGTGTGGTCTTAACCTAGAATGGGAAGATTTAGACTCCAATTTTTACTTTTAAATAACTAAAAATATTTGCATAGGAGGTAGAATCCCATCAGACAAAGACAATCTTTCTGCAACACAATCTTTCTGGATACAGAGTAGCCATACCTTTCACTCCAGGGAATTAAAAACACCTGAAACCAACACTTAAGGGGCTGCCTTAGTCTCTGGACTTTGGAGTGTAAGAAGAGAGAACATAAAGTTTCCATTGTCAATAACAATTGCGTCTCATTCTGCTGCTGTCACAGGTAGTTTAGTCACTGCCTTAGGTAGCTCAGAAGTGATTTTGGAATACTGCTCTTGGACTTTAAATGGGATGAACTATTCCTCATCCAGATGTGTGGTTGTGAGCCTGTGTGTTTGTCAGACACACAAAATGAGAGAGAGCTCCTGGGGTTTTGGTGCCCTCTTGCATCCTTCTGCTTGCTGGAAAAACTTCTTGCCAAGCAGTGGAAGATACATCTCCCTCTTCTTGTCCAGGAATATCAGCTTGGCCATCTTCATCTTGCAGCTCATGTCAAGGGAAATACTGGGGACCTGGACATTTCATAGACTCAAAACCTCATCTCATATATTTGCTGTGTCTTCAGTAAAGAATGTCTTCTTATCAGAGGAACTTGAAGACATTCTGGACCTAAGCTAAAGTAAATCGATGTTTTTGTAGTAAATCTTTGTCTGACCATGAAAGAATAAGGAAAAAACCAAAAATTTTATAACACCATTTGAAAGAGGTGGGAAAAAAAGAATGGATGATGGAGTTTTTCTCTTCCTCTGGTCTGAAATCAACACAATAGTTTTCAAAGTTCAAACCTGAAATCACTGTCATTCTGGATAGTTTAATTCATTTAAATCTGTTTTATTTATTAGCATCAATACCTTGAACTAACAACAGTTATTCCAAATGCTTTTGGGTGTCTGGGCTGCCTGGGCTGGACATACTCTTGCTGCACAGCTGAGCACTACCACTGTGGTGCTTGATGGACAACTCTCTCTTCTTGGCCCTTCCTTCTGCAGAATTTTTGGAAATTCGCCAAATTCTTACCATTTGAGAGCATGGTACGCTGTGACTCATAATGCTGAGGTTTGTGCTGCTGTGCTGGATTTGCTTGCACAGTTGGAAACCTCCCTGCATTCTGGAGGACAGGCCAAAGCACAGCACATGCACCTCTGATGGGGACAGAAAACAAGTCTTTGCCCTGGCAGTGATTTTCTCCCCAGGTCTTTTTTTGCCTCCAGGATCACTGTTCAGTCAGCTCTCCATCCTCCCTCACTTCTGCATCTCTCTGCCTCAGGTGCACAGGAAGCCTGGGCTGGTTCAGGGACAGCCAGGCCAGTGCTTCCATGGCCCAGAGCAATGCTCAAGCATGATCTCTGGATTTTTTGGCTTTCACAGGCAACTAAGGCACTGTGGGAGATCATCCATCTGCCCTTGTCCCCAGAGGCATTGATAGTGGCCCCCTCCCTCTTCATGGCTCTGCTGATCCAAGTTTTCTGCAGCACRRAGGAGATGCCAGCAGACATCAGTGTACTGTGGAGGAGATGGCAGAAAAGAGAGCAGTTTCCCACCAACCCCAGAAGGTGTTCCATCTCAATCTTTCTGTCTCTCCCATGCTCCTGGACCTTGGGCCAGGGCTCTCTGCATGACCTGAGCTTTGCTCTGCACATAAGTTTGTAGTGCTGACAGTGAAAGCACTGCTCTGCCGTCTGTGGCTTGAGGATGTGGTGTTGGCAGTCGAACRTAAGAGAGGCTGGTGKCACTCCTCAACAGTGACACMCACCACTRTSCAGTGGGTCTGTTGGCCAGGCGAGAGCCTCCTTCTCCTTGCTGCTCCATCATTTCTGCCCTGCAGATGAGGCAGCCCACACCATCACGAAGGGATGGCCCAGCAGACATAATGGCTGGGAGATGCAGATGCAYAGGAGCAGCCACCTCCCAGAGTGTCAGCATTKCCTCCTGGGGYYCCTYGGGTGATGGCACAGAGCAGGGGAGTCTGTGCACATGGCCCCACTGAGGGCAGCCTGCTGGGGTAGGGCAGCTTGCACTGAGGGCTGGTGACAGAGCCTGGGGGACATGACTCCCTGGAGGCTTTTTACAGTGTCTTAGCCAAAAGCAACCTGCTGATGCTGGGCACTGCCTTTCTSTTGGTGAGTGATGGCATGGAAACACCAAGCCTGAGTGCATTGGTCTTGGGAGAGGCTTTCTCACCATGCTCAGGGTTGGTGTTACCTTCTTCCTCGTGTCAGAGAGATGCACTGTGTCTCCAWGTCCTTGCATGAAATGATCACATGCTACCTGGTCATGCTGGACCAAGGTGTCCCTGGCTGCACCAGAAGCTGGAGGGAATATGCCAGCACCAGAGGTGGCTGGTTAAAGAATTMGCAGAGCAGCATCTTGCATGCTCAGCAGGGASAAGTCATGCTGGCAGGTCCCTGCCATGTCAGTCCTTGTTGAGATGATCCTGATGGTGAGTTCTGCCTCGCTGAGCTGCCTCCTGACACTCTTATCTCCTGCAGCTGCAGCTGTGGGGGGAGCTGGGGCAGAGCAGAGGCTCTGCTGCATGCCCTTGCTGCTGGGGTGACACTTACCTTTAACCTCTGTTTCTTGGCCCCCCTGGTGCCAGCCCTCACTCTTCCATCATGGCTCCTCAAGGTCAAAGGATCTGAAGTTGACAAGGGCTGGAGGGCACAGCAAAGTGGGCAAGAGATCTGTGCAGGGCAGGAAGCCCAGGGGCTCTGCACAGCCTCTGCTGCCTTTGTGCTGAGCTGCCTGGGACCCAGCTCCTGCCCTGTGTGGTGCTTGGGTCCTGCCAGCCAGGCACCCCATCACTGTATGATGCAAGCTGTGTCTTTCAGTTCCTGCAATGCCTTGAAACAGAGAAAATGGTTSATATCATCTCATGTCAAGTCATCTGCAGAGTGACTGCAAAAAAATGCATCGACTGATGCTCAGAGGYCTCCTCATGCTCTGCAATGTCAGATTATCCCTTTTTCTGACCCAGAAATGGGGCTCCTGAGAGGTGTTTTAAAAGATTTTATTCCATTTTCAGTCTCATGGGAAGGGTGAGATKGTACAGATGTTACAACTCACACCATCAAAATCAGAAGCCAACGATGTYCTAATTACAATACATTCTAAGTGGGTGTTGGCCTATTAGCTTTTGCCACACAATGCTGCTAGTGCTTCTAAGCCAATCATCTAAAATACCTCTCATGGGTCCTACTACAATATCTTTCATAGTKCTATTTCTCCAAAATATCTAGTCTATTTGCAAAGTCATCATTTGAAACTTGTTTCTCTCAACAATGTCTGTTCTATTCTATGGCCTTTCTAAGTCAGCCTATCAAATCTCAGAGTCTGCATACAGATGCATACTATGTGAGCCTTCTGTCAGGCTTTGAGAATTCTCTGCAAACCCATTTCCCACACTGCAAGAGTCTCTGGAAGGTGAGAAGAGCTGGCTTGAACTTGTGCTGGCAGCATGGGGCTGGGTAGGGAATGCTGGGTGACGCAGGACCTAGAATTGTGTCTGGGCTCCTAACACTTCYRCTTCCCCATTCAGCTGCCTAAGTCCTTTGGGGCAGACCTCTGGCTTCTGGGCCCCAAGGCTGCAGTGTGAGGTTGCACCACCAGAGCAGTTTTGTTGGAGCAGCCTTCCACAGCTTTGCAACACAGCCTTGTGTTTCACACAGGCCAGAAGATAGAGAGCCTTCCTGAAAGCCTCATGGAACTACTGAAGGATGTGGATGGGGAGCTGGTTGGGCTGACCCTCTCTGTGCTCAGCAAGGTGCTTTCTGGACAACATGGCAAATGCCGTCCCCATTGCTCTGCAGCTGGCTGAGGTGCTCCAGACACTCTTCGACAGTRTAAGACTGTAGCCTGTRGCATGGTGCTGTGTGCTGCCAGRAAACTCTGTGGATTTTCAGGCCCCTGCCCAGGTGGGCCTGGAATAGCCAGTACTGAGGTCTTGTTCACTTCCTTTCCACAAGGACACYAGCCATGTGCAGCTTCTCTCCATTTGCCTCTTTTGAGAGATCATAGTATACCTAGAGAAAAAGGGGAAAAAGTCCCTGAAGATGTGTGTGCGCCAGAGTYTGCTCCCACTCTTCTACCACMTGTAGGATGAGAACCRGCATGTGGCAGAAGTGAGGATTCCAAGCTGCCTCCTGCCCTGGTGACTCACAGACTGAAGCTCTTCAGCCTCCTCCTGGCTTTGCCTGCAGGGAMACAGATCCTATGTCCTGGGCTGTGGTACCATCTCCTGGTCTCTGTTGCTCTTTAAGCCTCTCTGGAAATTCTGCTTCAAGCAACCAAGTTTCTGAAGAAGAGGAAGTTCAAGTGACTTCTGGAGAGGCAGCAGCTGTGGAGATGTAGTGAGTGCCTCGTAGGGATGATTCCAAAACCTGAAACACAGGCCTAAACAAGACCTCTKCCCCCAGTACCCAAAGCCTGTGGGGCTGGTAGCTGTGCCCCTGCCCACTCCTACACCCATTGCTACACAGCCAGCTTCTTCCTGTCAGCCTGTGGG
>CADDXX010001755.1:0-15062 GCA_902810485.1 Alauda arvensis
GAGGAGCGGCCTCGGCGCTGGGCCCGGCCCGGCGGGGGCCAAGGAGCCGCTGCTGCCCTGAACCGCCGGGAGCTCGGCGGGAGCGGGGCCTGAGGGCGCTGCGAGCTGCGCCTGAGGCCGCCGTGGAGCAGCGAGCCCGGGCCGGAGCAGGACAGGGATTCCTGCCCTGGAGGGGGGAGCAGGGACATGACCTGGCTGGGACTCCCTGCGCCTCTGGGCGGGGAGCAGAGAGGAAATGCAGGATAAAATTGTTATAAATGCATCTCGTAAAGTTGGCTTTTCGCAGATATTCAAATGAATACCGTGTGTGTGTAATGTTAGAAAGTTGTGTTGTATTACTATGATTTGTTTCTGTTATTAGTGAAACATAGAAATAATAGCGTGATAAAAATATATATTTTTAAGCTATAGTGTGGTATTAATGATATATTTATATTTCTAGACTATAGCGTGTTATTATTTATGTATTTCTTACTTATTTAAAGCTATAGCTGCCATTGTATATATATTACATATATTTTTAAGCTATAGCGTGGTATTAAGTATATTATATATTAATATATATTAATTATTATATATTAATAATAGATACTTATATATAATTAATATTATATATTAATTATATATATTGAAGATATAACATGCTATTAATTAGATATTATGTCTTTTCCTGAGCTATTCCATGGCATTATATATTTATTATAAATTTTTAAACTATATCATGCTATTAATTGGATATTACGTATTTTTAAGCGATAGCATTACAATAATTATATATTTATTAAATATTTTTAAGCTATAGCATGGTATTAATTAGATATTCATTGCATTTTTAATATATAATAACATAATTAGATATTTATTATTTATTGCTAAGCTATAGTGTGGTATTAATTCTAAATTTGGCTGGATGCCGATCTCTGCTTTATTATTTTATTTATTCTATTATCTGTTTATTTCTCTGCTTTATTTTTTTTATCTCTGCTGTATTATTTTTTTATTTTATTATTTGTTTATTAATTTCTTGTCCCTTATTCAACTTTTACACCTTTTTAGCCTCGTTTTTCTCGCGGGCAGGAGGCAGAGGAGGGAGGGGGAGAAGTTTGGTGGGAATAATTTTCCTTCTCATTCTCTTGCTCGGATTTGTTTGATAATCAACTCAATTAATTGTAATTAAATGTGATCCATTCATTAATAAGCCGGCTGTGTTGTGATTAAATTCTGCCCCACCTTTATCCAGAGCCTCGACCCATTTGGGGTCCATTTTTATCCCTTTTGGGTCCATTTTTATCCATTTTGGGGCCATTTAAATCCGGTTTTGGTCCATTTTGGGTCCATTGTGGGTCACTTTTTATTTATTTGGGTCTATTTTTATCCCTTTTGGGTCAATTTTTGGTCTGTTTTTGGTCCATTTTGGGTCCATTTTGTGTCCATTTTAATCCTTTTTGGATCCATTTGGGACCATTTGGGTTCATTTTTATTCATTTTGGGTCCATTTGCGACTATTTTGATCCATTTTGGATCCATTTGGGTCCAATTTTATCCATTTTGTGTCCATTTTAATCCATTTTGGGTCCTTTTTTATCCATTTTTGTCTATTTTGAGACCATTTGGGGTCCATACTGGTCCATCCTGGTTCCTCACAGCCCCAGCCCTTCTCCATACTGGTCCATACTGGTCCATACTGGTCCCCCAGAGCTCAGGCCCTGCTTCATACTGGTCCATACTGGACTATATTGGTCCATACTGGTCACTCACAGCCACAGCCCTGCTCCATACTGGTCCATACTCATCAATACTGGCCCATACTGGTCCATACTGGTCCATACTGGTCTTTCATAGCCCCAGCCCTGCTCCATATTGGTCTCTACTGGTCCATACTGACCCCTCTCAGCCCCAGCACTAGCCCATACTGGTTTGTACTGGTCCCTCAGAGCCCCAGCCCAGCTCCATACTGGTCGATACTGGTCTGTACTGGTTCCTCACAGTCCCAGCCCTGCTCCATACTGGTCCATACTGGTCCATACTGGTCCCTCACAGGGTGAAAAGCAAAATTTGGGGTTTTAGACTGGGGGTCCAAGAGGACAAAATGGAGGAATCTGGGCCCTGTGGGGCTGCAGGAGCTCCTGGGATGGGGATGGTGGGGACGGGGATCTGGTGGTGGCCACGTGGAGCTGCAGGAGCTCCCCAGTGGTGGTGCAGGTGGCCCAGGAGGAGGAAGGGTCATTGTCACTGTGGATTGTCACAATGTCACCATGGATTGTGCCACTGTCACTACGGATTGTCCCACTGTCACCATGGATGGTCCCATTGTCACCATGGATGGGCCCCTCAGCGCCGTGAGAACCCCACAATGACACTGACGATGACAAAGGACTTCTCCACCATGGTTGAGCAGTGGGGCTGCGGTGGCACTGCCATGGAGGGTCCACCAGGAGGAGGAGGGGGATGATGAAGATCTTTCCCCACCTCCGTTGGCACGCGATGGCCCATTGTGACCATGGGTGGTGTGTGATGATGACGGTGGAGACTCTTCATGACCACGGCTGGCCTTTGATGACAATGGAGATCCTTCTTGGCTGTGGTTGGGCTGTGATGATGATGATGCTGAACACCCATCAAGACCATGGATGGACTAATCTCTGTTATGGACATTCCACAATGATGATGACCCATCATGAACACGAACAGTCCTTGACAATGACGACAAAGACCCTTCATGACCATGGATGGTCCATGATGATGACAATGACAAAGGGAAAGACCCATCAGGACCATGGATGGCCCTTGAAGACCCATCAAGACCATGGACAGACTCATCAAGCCCACAGAAGGACTCATCTCCATCATGCATGTTCCATGAGAAAGACCCTTCACCACCATGGAGGGCCCTTGATGACAATGACAATGGAGATCCTTCATGGCCATGGCTGACCCACAGTGATGACAATGAAGACAAAGACCCCTCATGGCCATGTACAGCCCTTGAAGATCCATCAAGACCATGGATGGACCCACGGATGGAACCATCATGGCCATGGGTGACCTTTGATGATGATAATGATGGTGAAGACCCATCAAGACCATGGATGGAATCATGACCATCACAGACGTTCCACGATGATAATGCCCAATCATAACCACAAACGTTCCGTGACAATGCTGATGCCCCATCGTGACCACGGACATTTGGTGACGATGCCAATGACCCATTGTGACCACGGATGTTTGGTTATGATGCCGATGCCATTGACCCATCATAACCAAAAGTGTTTGGCGTCTATGCAAATGACCCATCATCATCACGGACCTTTGGTGTTGATGCCAATTCCAATGGTGCATCATGACCATGGACCTTTGGTGATAATGCCAATACCGATGACCCATGATGACCCATGATGACCCATGATGACCATGATGACATTCTGTGATGATGCCGAGGACCCATGATGACCACAGATGTTTGGTGATGATGCCGATGACCCATCATGAGAGTGGATGGTAGAGGATGATGTTCATGACCAATTATGACCATGGACGTTCTGTTATAATGCTGATTCCCCATCGTGACCATGAATATTTGGTGATGATGCCGATGATCCATTGTGATCATGGACGTTTGATGACGATGCCAATGACCCCTTGTGACCATGGATGTTCTGTAATGAAGCTGATGACCCGATATGACCACAGACGTTTGGTGAGGATGCCGCTGCTGATGACCCATCGTGACCACAGGCTTTGTTGATAATGATGATGCCAATTACCCATAATGACCATGGACATTCTGTGACGATGCCAATTCGCCATCATAACCATGGACGTTTGGTGATGATGCCGATGCCAATGACCCATCATTACCATGGACGTTCCGTGATAATGCTGATGACCCATCATAACCACAGACACTCCCTGCAATACTGCTGACCCCACATGACCACAGGTGTTCCATGGTGATGCCAATGACCCATGATGACCACGGATGTTTGGTGATGATGCCGATGACCCATCGTGACCACAGATGCTTGGTCATTATCCAATACCGATGACTCATCATGACCACAAATGTTCCCTGCCGATGCCAGTGACCCGTCATGTCCATGGATGTTTGGTCACAAGGCCAATGCCAATGACCCATTGTGACCAAGGATGTGCAGTGATGATGCTGATGACCCATCATAACCACGGACCTTTGGTGAGGAATCTAATGCCAATGATCCATCATGACAGCGGATGTTTGATGATGAAGCCAATGACCCATCATGACCACTGGCGATGGGTGATGATGCCGATCCCAATAACCCATGGTGAACACAAACGTTCGCTGCCAATGCCGATGGCCCATCATGACCGCAGACGGTTGGTCACAATGCCAATTCCAATGACCCACTGCCACCATGGACATTTGATGATTATGCCAATGACCCATCGTGACCACGGACGTTCCATGATGATGCCGATGACCCATTGTGACCCCGGGTATTCCGTGATGATGCCAATGACCCATCATGTCCACAGACGTTTAGTGACACAGTTGATGCCGATGGCCCATCATGACCACGAATGTTCCCTGCTGATGCCGAGGGCTCATTTTGAACATAAATGTTCCCTGATGATGTCGGTGACCCATTGTGACCACTGATGTTTGGTGATGATGCCAAAGACCCATCATGACCATGGATTTTGGTGACAATGCCTATGTCAATGATCCATTGTTACCATGGATGTTCCGTGATGGTGCCAATGACCCATGATGACCACGGACGATTGGTGACGATGCACATTTCAATGACCCATCAGGACCATGGATGTTCCCTTGTGATTCTGATGACCCATCATGACCACTGACATTTGCTCACAATGCCAATTCCAATGGCCCATTGCGACCATAGACGTTTGATGATGATGCCAATGACCCATCGTGACCCTGTATGTTCCACTATGATGCCAATGACCCATCATGACCACGGATGTTTGGTGATGATGCCGATGCCCCATTGTGCCCCTGCCCAGCCCTGTCCCCCTCCAGCTCCCTCAGGATCTGAGGGCAGCGCTCCACCATGTGCCACATCTGCAGCGCCTTGGTGGCCACACTCAGCCGGCCGCAGTAGATGAGCTCCAGCAGCCCCTCAAAGCCGTCGGCATTGCCAGCAGGTGGCAGCGCCAGGCGGGGCCCGTCGCGCAGCAGCAGCAGCTTGTCATGGAAGAAGGGCAAGGTGGCCACCAGGACGCTGCCATGGGCGGTGAAGATGCAGTTGCCAGCCTGGATGGCGATGCTGCAGAACTTGCCCTGCAGCCGCAGGCGGTTCAGCGAGTCCAGCAGCGCCTGTGTGTGCCGCGAGAATGACACCCGCACCCGGCCCGGCCACGGTGTCATCGCCCAGGTGGCCTTCATCATTTCATGGCCATGGTGGTGTCACGGTCATCCCGTGGTCATTTCATGGCCATCTCATGGTCACAGTCATTTCCTGATCACCATCATCTTATGTTCATGGTCATCTCACTGTAAGAGTCATCTCAGGATCATGTCATTGTCACCTCATGGACATCTCATGGCCACGATCACATCAGGGTCACCTCAAGGCTGTGGTTGTGCCATGGCCAACTCTTGGGTGATCTCTTGCTCCAAATCATCTCATGGTCAGGGCTGTGGTTGTGTCATGGTCACATCATAGTCACGGTCAGAGTCATGGTCATCCCATGGTCATCTCAGGGTTGTGTCACTTATGGTCACTCTCATCTCACGGCCATGGCTCGTGTCATGGCCATGGTCATGGCCAGGGAACCTCTCCGAGATCCCGAGCTCCGATTTTGGGATGCTCAAGGACCTTTGGGGACAACGAAGCCTGGCCTGACCCCTTCCCCCACCTCACTGCCCCTCCACGAGCCCGACGTGGCCAAACCTCTCCTGGGGACACCTCGGACATGGGACATGGAGTGGGGAAATGAATCCCGGGGGATGGAGCAGGGTGTGGCTGGCAAGTCCCCACTCTGCCCCTGGTGTCCCCATTCCCATTAATGTGTCCCCACTCTGCCCCTGGTGTCCACAGCCTGCTCCTGGTGTCCCCATCCTGTTCCTGGTATTTCATCCCTGTCCCCATCATCCCCATTCCCATTCCTGGCTCCCAGAGAGGAACTGCTGGACACTGGAGGAGGGAACCTGGATTTATTGTCCAAAACAGGATTTATTGCCCAAAGCAGGATTTGTAACTTCATAGCAGAACTAAAGCATTGGGAATATTTGTGGTTCTTGGAATTAAATCATTTCAGAACAGCAAACTGATCCATTAGCAAGGGCTGTGGGATGGGTGAGAGCAGTGGGGTGAGCTCTGCCAGCAGCTTTCAGCATTCCTAAGGGCAGGAAAGGGGCTGGATCCAGCTCCATGGATTGCTCAGGCAGTGACTCCTGCTGGGATGAGAGAGGGTCACGGTGTCACCCTGTCCCTGTCCCACAGGATGGATCTGGCTGGAGCCCATGGAGAGTGGGAGCTGCTCCAGAATCCCACTAATCCCACCCCAATGCTGCTGCAGTCCTGCCCCATCCATCCCAACTGATCCCACCCCATCCATCCTGTCCCAATCCTTCTCTGAAATCCCCATCTGATCCTGCTCCATCCATCCCGACTGATCCCACCTGGAACTCACCAGCTGCCATGTTGTATCCATTCCTGTCCCTTTTCCCTGTGGAAAAACAGCAGGATCAGCATTGGTGGCACAGGATCCCTGGAATGGTGCCGGGTGGATCCGTGCCCTTCCCAACCCCCGTCCCGTGTGTTACCAGATCGGCACTTCCAGACAATGACTGTGATGATGACAAGGGCTATGAGGCTGAAGGCAGCAATGATGGCAGCGACCATCAGGTTGAAATTTCTGCCAGATGTTGGGTCTGGGAAATGCAGGATAGTGAGGAGGGGAACGGGAATCCCCATCTGGGAATTCCAGATTCCCAATTCCCATGTTCCCAGCCTCACCCCAAATGAAGATGCCGGGCTCCAGCGTTCCGGGATGCTCCACCTGGCACCGGTACTGCCCCCACTCCTCCTGCCTGGCCTCGATCCTGGCCCAAGTGTGGAAGGTGCCGTCGCTGTTGGGAACGACCCCGCCCCACTCCGTCTCCTGATCCCGGTTTTCATCTCCCTTCATCCAGCTGACCCTGATGGGGCTGGGGTAGAATCCGAACACGTGGCAGGACAAGAACGGCGTCCCCTGTTCCACTTTTCTGACACATGGACATCAGGGGCCACTGGAACGGGATAATGGTGAGATACAACCGTGGAATTCCATGGGAATGGGATGGGGGTGAGATGTGCCCATGGAATTCCCACTGGAATGGGATGGGGGTGAGATCTGCCCATGGAATTCCCAGTAGAATGGGACTGGGTGAGATCTGTTCATGCAATTCGATGGGATTGGGATGGGGGTGAGATCTGCCCATGGAATTCCACTGGAATGGGATGAGAGTGAGATCTGCCCGTGGAATTCCCACAGGAATCACCATGTTCTCAAATCCTCCATTCCCAAATTCCCTCCCACCTTTGCGCTCCAGCTCCTTCTGCCCATATCCAAGGTATTTGTGGAGCCATTCCAGGCACTCGTGCTTCAGATAATTTGTCTTTCTCTCAGCCACGGTCCCTTCATGTTCCCAGCGCCTCCTGGTGATCTCAGCAGCGCCGTTGGCCGCCACGAATCTCCTGGATTCCAGGTCAAAGGAGATGAAATCCCGCCCATCGTAGCCATCCTGGCTGACACCACGGACACTCCCATCAGACAGGAGGTCACAGCCGGAAAGCCGCTGCACCGTGTGGAGACCTGGGGGGATTGGACCCACAGAAACCCATGGAATTGTGTCCCAGCCGCACAGAGCCCCATTCCAGCCCTATGGAGCCCCAGGGTCTGATGGAGACCCACAGGGCCTCATCCCAGCCCCTTGGAGCCCCATGGACCCACATCCCATCCCCATGGATCACAAGAAATCCCACACCATCCTAACAGATCCCCATCTCAGCCCCTTGGCGCTCTGTGAATCCACATCTGAGACCTATGGATCCCATTCCAGCCTCACAGATCACATTCCAACCCTACAGATCCCATCCCAGCCCCATGGATCCCATCCAACCCCCACACATCCCATTCCAGCCCCACAGATCCCCCCACTCACCCCTGCTCTGGTTGTACCGCTCCCGCGCTATCTCCAGGTTCCTGGCATCCACGTGCTGGTTCCTCACAGCCTCCTGGGTCTCGCTATCCCAATATCCCGGCTCAGCTCCATCCTTCATCCACTGCGTCTGCGGCTCCATCCGGCCCCGCTCGCTGTCGTAGCGTGTGAAGGGGATCCCATCCAGGTACCCAATTTGCATGAACTGGGGGATCCCCGGGCTGAGCTCTGACACTGCCATTTGCAGGTAATGCAGGGAGTGCAGAACTGGGGGGACATGGAGATTTCGGGGTGGGTTGAGGGGGTCATGGATCAATGAAAGGGGAAACTGGGAGAGCTGGGAAGGGGTTTGGGGATCCTAGGGCCAAGGAAAGGGTTTGCAGGGGGGTCCTGGTGTTCAGGAATTGGGGCTCAGGGGGTTCCAGGGTTATGGAAGGGGGGTCCAGGGGTCCCCAGTGCCAAGGAAAGAGGGGTCACAGGGTGGGGAGACCTGGGAATAGGAGGCTCGGGGGTCCTTGATGCAGAGGAAGGGGGGGGCTGGGGTCTGWGAAAAGCAGGAATGGGGATCCGGGGGGGWCTCAGGGTCAAGGAAAAGGGATTGAGGAAGGTGGGATGGATGGGAAAGGGGGTGCAGGGGGGGATTGGTGCAGGATAAGGGGGTGCAGGGGGGTCCCAGTGCCTGCGGATGGGAATTGAAGGGGGTCGCAGGTCCCAAAATTCCCCCTGGGATGCTCAAGGACCCCTTGGGACGCCCCACAGGACATACAGGAGGTGAAGAACCGGGGGGGACACAGAGACTGTGGAGTCTGGGAGCGTCCAATGGTCAAGAAATGGAACCGGGAGAGCCGGGAAGGGTCCAAGGAAGGGACTGGGAGAGGTGGGATGTGGGATCCAGGGGATACCTGTGCCCAGCAAAGGGGGGTCTGGGGGTCCCCGGTGTTGAGGGGAGTGGGGTGTGGGAGCTGGGGAAGGCAGGAATGGTGGTACAGGGGGTCCCTGGGTCACGGGAAAGGGGGGGCTGGGGCTGGGAGAGGCGGGCAGATTCTGGGGAAACAGCCTGGGTAATGGGAAAGAGAAAGACCGAGGGAATGCGGTGTGGGAGGAGACGGGCGGAAAGGAGGAATTCCAGGAGTTCATATGGATCCCATTGGGTCCCCGCTGCGATCCCCCTATGATGCCTTTAGTTTTAGCTTTTATGTTTTCCAGATTCCATACTGTTTGGGGTGTAGTTTTAAGCTTCATATGAAGTGCTAGTAGGTAGTAGGTAGACAAAACAAATCCTTTCCTGCCGAAAACCAAGGACAACTTTCTGGCCCAAAAGCATAAACAACGATGGACTGAAGAAAAAAACAAGAAGGATGAGACTTCACAGCCTGGAGTTGTAATTGGACAATTAAACCCAATATGCAAATAGACCCAGAAGGACAGAGGGGTGTGGCCGGAGGATCGAGGGGAAAGGGATCTTTGGAGGAGCCAGATGGTCTGGTTTGGGTGTCCCAGGGGTATCCTGGGGGCCTTTCAATAAATATTTGCTTCATTCCCTAGATCTGTCCAGTCTCTGTTTCAGGTCAGCCTTCCCAAGGCAACAGAATCTGGTGACTCACAAAGGGACCGTGAGGCATCTGAAAACCCTCCTGGACTGGAGGAACGCTCAGCTCCTGCCTGCAGCGGCGGGTCCAGCTGTGGCCCAGAAGGTACCAGAGCCCAAGAATCCTGTGTTCTGTAGACCTGACAGAGGCACGTGAGTAACTGAATAAAAGTATTTGATTTAACAACTCAGATAAGAAGTAGTAGGGAAAGCCCTAGGGTGGGGCAGAGTGCTCTCCATTTTCCATTTCCCCACTAGTGGTGAGAGAGGTTGCTCTTTGGAAGCCCGGTTAGTTTGCAGCGCTGTTGGTGTGACACCAGCAGTGGCACAGGGAGTGAGTCTCTGCGCTGCAGCTCTAAAAGATGACAGTTCGAATCCTGTCTGTGTCGGATTTCTCTTTTCTCGCATTTACCTTCTCATTCCTAACTGTTAAGATATGGGGTGTATATTCTCTGTAAGCGTTGTAACAATAATATCCCAAGAAATAGTCCTCTGGGATTAGTATTACAGAATTGGACAGATGTGACGGGCGGAGATTCTCTGTTTTATAAATCTAAACTTATTAGACTCTCAGGAAAAATCTGGCCGACTTATGAACTAGAAAATAGCCAGACGTGGCCTGAATTTGGAAGTTTTGACAGGGAATTAATATCAAGTTTAATCTCTCGCATACGCGAAGATRGGTATTTAGAYGAGTTARAATATGCCAGGTTTTTTAGTGTGTTGGCTTGTCGTCAAYGGTGAGAGAAAAAACWGCATGTACAAATCTTAAAGAAAAAGCAAGGGAAAAGTAAGAAAAATGATGAGATGATACGGGATAGTGAATGTAAAAGCAAAGAAGAAGCAGAGTTTGATCTTATAGCTCCAGACCTAAGAGCCGGTGTCAGCCCAGGTCCCGGTGGGGTCCGTCCACCCTCAGTCCCGCTGCTGCCAGGGCCACCCCTGGTGGTGCCGCTGGCTCCCCCACCCCCTCCCCCGCCAGTGCTACCCCCAGTGGTGCCACAAAAGGGAGGGACGGGGGAAGTGGGAGGGGAAGAGTTTTGGCCACCACCACCTCTTGTATTCGGGACGGCTCTGCTGTTCCCAGCTCCGCCCTCAGCTGGAGCAGGGGGGGCCGCTGCCGCTCCTGCCGGCTGGCTCAGCCCTGCCGCTGTCGCTGGCCAGTGCAGCCCTCTCGCTCCCCCCTGCTGGGCCACCATTCCTGCCCCCGCCATCCCAGCAGGAGGGGGTGGGGTGGGGCAGGTCCGTGGCGGGCTCCAGCCAGTGAAGGAGGAGGGAAAAGGTGCTTCCGCTTCTAGGCCTGTGAGTTCTTATAGTAACCCTGAAGGCCAAGGTGCTGCTTCAGATGATGTCAGTAAGGCACGCAGACACAGAACTCAGCGCCAGAGTAAATCATGTACGATGCTTCCAGCTGTTGAGATTAGACGAAACGAGTTATCTATGATAGAGACAACAGGGTCAGACAGCTCAGGGGAAAAAGGGGAAATCAATACTGAGGAGGAGGAAGAGATTGATCAGATCCTTGCTGCCTTAGGCAGGTGAAGGAGGGGGAAAACAGCAAGATGGGCAATAAGAGAACGTAGTCCAATTGTGAAACGAACTAAGGCAAAAAGAACAGAGGGACCTGTCTTCCAAGCTCCACTAAGGCAAGCCATCAGTAATCAAGGGCCAATGTATGTGAAAGTTCTGTACTCCCTTATAGAGCTGGAGCAGTAGAAAGCCACTGTGGGGAAATATAAAGAGAACCCAGATAAAGTAGCTATGCTAGTAGAAAGAGCAATTAACTCACAAAACCCTGACTGAGCTGATTTGAATGCTATGTTAGACACATTACTTGACCCTACCAGGAGAAGAATGGTGAACAAAGCCATCATTACATCAGTTGAGGCAAACATTGCAAACGGATTACTTCAAGGGACTGTTCCCCAGATATTTCCCCTTGAAAATCCAGGATGGGATCCAAATACACCAGAACAAATGGCGAGATAAAAACTATATCAGAGCCTGGTAGTATATGGGTTAAAACATAGTGTTCCTAAAGCAATTAATTGGTCAAAGATTTGTGAAGTAAAGCAGAATTATGATGAATTCCCCACTGATTTTTTAAACAAGCTAATAGAAACTGCTATTAAATATACAGATTTAAATCCAGAATCAACTGATGGCAAAGCTCATTTAGTGCTTTTGTTCATGGGTCAAGCTTCAAATGATATAAGAAGAAAGCTGCAAAAGGTAGAAGGAGTCCGAGACATTGACAAATTGCTAGAAGTTACTTAGAAAGTATTTCGAGATAGAGGCGCAACTGAAAGAGTTAGATCTCACCCTAGTAAAAAAGCAACTCAGGAAAAGTCACCCAAGAAAACTTCCTCTACAGAGAAACACCAGTGTGCATGTTGCAAAAAGTGGGGACATTGGAAAAAAGACTGTCCAGCATTGAAAGAAAATGCCTCAGTTCCCCAACTCCCTGTAAAACAAACATCAAGCGACTCAAATTCTGAGTGATGGGGACCAAAGGTTTCTTCCCTGGCAGAACCTTTGGTTGTAGCTAAGCTGGGGAAAGAGGACATTGAATTTCTGGTAGATACTGGAGCTGCTTATTCTGTGTTAAATACTCAGGAAGGGAAACTGAGTCACAAGACTGTACATGTTGCTGGGGCAACAGGGGTAACCGAAACACAGCCTTTTTTCCAACCCTTAAAATTTAAATTGGGGAAGCATTGGGTAACCCATCAATTCCTCTACATGCCTAACTTCCCTAAACCATTGCTGGGGAGGGACTTGCTAGAGAAATTGGAAGCAGAAATGAAATTTTAAAAAGGGAAGAGTGTACAAGTTATAATTCCTGAATCCAAATTTGTCCAAGTTGCTGCACTTTTTGTACAAGAAAAATTAAGCGAGATCCCTGTTGAAGTTGAAAATGCGGTAAATCCGATAGTCTGGGCCAGTGATATCCCAGGAAGATCAAAATGAGCAGAACCAGTGACTATTCCCCTCAAACCAGGAGCCACACCAGTAAGGCCAAAAACAATACCCTTTGAAGGTAGAGAGCTGAAAGGGATTGGCACCTATAATTGATAAATTCTTACAATACCGTTTATTAGTACAATGTGAATCCAACTTTAACACTCCAATTTTAGCTATTAAGAAAGCAGATAGTAAAAGTTATCTATTAGTACAAGATTTTAGAGCAATCAGTAAGATTACAGAAGACATACACCCTTAGTAGCCAATCCCTACACCCTTTTGGCCACACTGACAGATGAATTAGGGTGGTTTACTGTTGTGGACCTGAAAGATGCCTTTTTCTGCATTCCTGTGCATAAAGACAGTCAAGAGCTTTTTGCTTTTAAGTGGGAAAATCCTGAGACAGGGAGAAAAACTCAACTCACTTAGTCACGTTTACCACAAGGTTACAAGAACTCCCCCACAATTTTTAGAAATCAGTTAGCAAAAGAATTAGAAGACTGGAGAAAACAAGAACCAGAGGGAGTTATGCTTCAATATGTAGATGACATCCTAATTGCAGCCAGAGCTAAAGAGGACTGCATGCGATTTACCGTAAGCTTATGAAAGTTTTTGGGACTGAGTGGGTATAAAGTTTCTAAAAACAAAGCCCAGATTGCCAAAGAAACAGTAATTTACTTGGGGCTTGAGATCTTCCGTGGACACCGACAGCTCAGTAGAGAACGGAAGGAAGCCATCTGTCGACTCCCAGAGCCCCGTACCGTGAGAGAGATGCAAGCCTTTCTGGGAATGGTAGGTTGGTGCCGTTTGTGGATAACAAATTATGGACTGCTGGTAAAACCCCTATATAGAGCCTTAAAAGCAGCTGAAAAACGAATTATCATATGGACTGAAAATGTTAGAGCAGCTTTTAAGCAGCTGAAACACTCTCTAATGTCAGCTCCAGTGCTGGGATTACCAGACCTAACTAAACCTTTTGAACTTTTTACATATGAGAGACTGAATGTAGCTTTAGGAGTACTAGCACAGAGCCTTGGGAGCCAACGAAAGGCTGTGGCCTGCTTTTCCAAACAGTTAGACAATGTCTCCCAGGGCTGGCCAGGATGCCTGAAGGCTGTGGCAGCCACTGTCTTCCTGATCCAGGAAGCCTGAAAACTCACCCTGGGGAAACACATTGTAGTGTAAAGGGGGGGCATTGGCTATCTGGTAACCGGATGCTTAAATATCAAGCACTGTTATTAGAACAAGATGATGTTACCCTGAAAACAACTTCTGTTGTTAACCCTGCCATGTTCTTGTCCTCCACCTTAATTGACAAGGAACCTGAACATGACTKTTTGCAGACAATTGAAGAGGTCTGTTCCAGTCGGCCTGACCTGGAAGATGTGCCCCTGGAAAATCCAGTTTGGGAGCTTTTTACAGATGGGAGCAGCTTTATGAAAAATGGCAAAAGGATGACAGGGTATGCAGTAACCACACAAGATAAGATGATCAAGGCAAAGGCCTTACCAGCAGATGTGTCATCACAGAAAGCTGAACTGATTGCACTGACAAGAGCCTTAGACCYGAGCRAAGATAAAAAGGTAAATATATGGACTGACTCAAAATATGCATTTRGTGTTGTCCATGCCCATGGAGCCATCTGGAAGGAGAGAGGACTTCTGAATGCTCAAGGTAATCAAATCAAACATGCTRAACAAATTCATGCCCTCCTAGACAGCATTAAAAAACCCACAGAAGTAGCTGTCATGCATTGTAGAAGTCACCAAAAAGGGAAAACCACTCCAGAGTTGGGAAATCAATTTGCTGATAAAGTAGCGAGAGGGATTGCAGAAAAAGGTGTTCTAGCAGTGGTACCACAAAAAGAGATTGATTTGTCAAAGCTCACCCCTAAATATGACCAAACAAACCACAAATTAATCAAGTTTCTTAAAGCTGAGATCACAGAAAGTGGGTGAGCTGTTACACCAGCAAATCAAGTTGTAGTTCCACCCTGATCCTTTGAGAGCTAGCTCAAAGAGAACATGAAAATACACATTTTGGAGTGGAAAATCTTCTAAAACATCTAAAGAAGGTAGTAATGGGGAGGAGAATGGCTGACATAATACAATCAGTAGTGAGCAAATGTGAAACCTGCTGTAAAAACAACCCTGACACGAGGGAAAGAGTTGTGTTAGGAATGACAAAAGCAGGGGATCTTCCTGGAGATTACTGGCAGACAGATTTTGTGGAGTTACCACGCAAAGAGGGATACCAGTACATATTGGTATTAGTTGACACCTTTAGTGGATGGCCAGAAGCTCACCCCTGTCGCACCAGTACACCTAAAGAAGTAGTCAAAGTTTTGCTCAATCA
>CADDXX010001767.1:0-14878 GCA_902810485.1 Alauda arvensis
TCATCCTGGAGAAGAGAGGGCTCCAGGGAGACTTCCAGTGCCTAAAGGGCCCCCTAAAGAGCTGGAGAGAGGCTTTGGAAAAGAGCCTGGAGTGAAAGGATCAGAGGGAATGGCTTCCCACTGCCRGARGGCAGGGTTACATGGCATAGTGGGGAGAAGTTTGTGTTCTACAAACAACTGACCTATCACCTTTTTGGCAGTAGTCATTGCAATCAGACTGTGCCTGGGATGGACAGTTCAGCCCAAAACTGCAGAGGAAGGCTCTTCTTGGTCCCTTGGTTTGTTTCCATGAAGGACTTAAGAGCCCATTTTCCTGTTCCAGCCCTGCAGCTGAGAGGGAACTGGAGTAGCACGAGGAATATTCTGGTTTATGCATGTCTGTGCCAAGCTGTAAGGGAGGCAGGAGCATGTGGCTTCAAATGCTGCAAGGGTTTAAAAAGGTCTTGCAGCAATGTGTAAATGAGTATGAGATTTTAGGATGTGTGTCTGGACAAAGTCTGTTTCCTGATGGGAAGTGKGTGTTTCCAAGGTGCTGCTCAGCTSTYCCTGCCATGTTTGTGTGAGGCAGCTGAGCCTGTTCTCCTGTCCCCTGCAGCTGCAGCTCTATGACATTGAGAGCAGCACCAAGACAACCATCCTGAACTACTGCTCCTACGTGCAGTGGGTGCCAGGCAGTGACGTGGTGGTTGCTCAGAACAGGAACAGCCTCTGCATCTGGTACAACATCGATGCTCCTGAGAGAGTCACCATGTTTCCTCTGAGGGTAAAGCTCTGCAGACTTCCCTTGCCTCCTGCAGGTTCTTTTCCTTCTTCCTCATGTGTGTGGGAGTAGCAGGGGTGGTGAGGCAGAAGGGAGACAGAAGGGAGCTGTTTCTTATGGGCAAAACATGAGCTCCTTTGTCAGCTCTGTGGCAGACATTTCTGGCAGAGGATGGAGCAAGGAGCTGCTCCATGCCTCAGTCTGCTCAGTGCTGGCTCATTCAGAGGAGCTGTGGCTGGCAGAGCTGCTCTCACAGCCCTGAAACCCCACACCCCTGAGGTGAACAGGGGAGCATTGACAGCTCATCCTCTTTGCAGGGGGATATCGTAGGCTTGGAAAGGAATGATGGCAAGACTGAGGTGATAGTGTCTGAAGGGGTGAACACTGTGTCCTACACCCTGGATGAAGGCCTCATAGAGTTTGGAACTGCAGTTGATGATGGGGATTATCACAGGTGAGTGCTGGATGTGCAGGTAGCTCATATCCCATGGCAGACACCTGGGGATCAATGATCCATGAACAGCAGCAGCACAGCTTTCCAGAGCTGAACCTCAGCCTCTCAGCCTGCTGGTGGTGCCAGGCCTGGCTCCAATGAACATCAGAGCCCTTCAGGAGAGACTTTTCAGCTCTTGCCTCCTTGCAGCTCTGTGGTTTCAAGCTCAGGGAGGGAGTGGCCAGTCTGGTCCCACAGACAGCAGCAGGGCTTTGCTGAGGGCAGCTGTCAGGTCATTGCAGTGGATAAGAGTGGTGCTGCCCTCCAGGGATGGTAGCAGTGTTCTGGAAACATCCAGGAGCTGTGCAGAGTGAAACTTGACTGCCTGGAGTGGTCATGGCCACCTGGGTACTGCTGACASCCTTAGAGGCTTTTGGAAGTGACCAGGGCAGAAAACTGCMCRTGTTCATAGCTCTGTTGTGTCTCAGAGGCTTCCTCAGCAGGGACTTGTGTCAGACAGAGCCCCTTAGATTTGTCCCACACTGCTGCAGCCTTCTGCTGCCCTGTAAGTGCCTTAGCCCAGGTGGGGATAACCCAGCCCTGAGATTTCCTGTGCTCTGTGCTCACTGCCCTGTCCAGAGCTGGGCACACCCAGCTGCCTTTGTGCCACTCTGCTTAGGGAGCTCACAGCCTGGGATTGCCCTCTGAGAGCTCTTCTGTCACTGAAAGTCTGCTAATCTGTCTGTCTCAAGGGCTGCTGCATTTCTGGAGACCCTGGAGATGTCTGCAGAGACTGAAGCCATGTGGAAGACCCTCAGCAGACTGGCTTTGGAGGCGAGACAGCTGCACATTGCAGAGAGGTACATCACATCTCCATGGCTTCAGCAGGCTCTTTGCTGAGTTCAGAAACCAGGGTCCAGCCAAAGATGTGGCTGTCTGTGATCTGCAGTATTCCCTGCTCTGGGGGCTTTTGTGTTCTTCATGCCAGGCCATGGCTTTGCCTTTTCACCCCAGCCAGCAGTGCCAGAACCAGACCTCTCTCTGGAGCATCAATTCTTGCTGATGGAAGCCCAGAGCTGTGTACAGCAAGGACTGAGAGAGCTGGCAGACATGAACGAGGCATTGCTGGAGCCTGGGGAGGTGGAACATGAGCCTTGGTCACATTCCTGGAGTCTCCCATGGAGCAGGGCCAGAGGGCACAGCTGGACACAGGGCAAAATCCTTCCCCAGGGCTACCCCACCTCTCCCACTGCTCAGCTGAGTCTGCTGCCCACTTTCTGATTTTCTTATCTTGGAAACAAAACCTGGTTGTTGACTTTCTGCTTTGCATTTTGCAGGTGCTTTGCAGCTCTGGGAAACATGGCAAAGGCTCGATTTCTGCATGAGACCAACGTCATTGCTGACCAGGCAGCTCAGGAGCACGTAAGGCAAAGCTCTCCTTTCCTGCAGGGCAGCAGTTTCCCTTTAAACACTCACATGCACATTATGTTCTGTGTCACCAGTGCCATGCTGCAGACCAGAACCTCTTCACGTAGGAGCTGCTGGCTCTGCCTTCCGCCCCCAGCTGCCAGCCCCCTCTCAGGGCTGGCCATTTCACACTGTCCTTGTCACTGCTGTGATCCTCAGCTGTCCTTTCTGTAGTGCCCCATGCTCCCTGCAGTGCCCTGCAGGTGCCACTCTGAGCCTGCTGGAGCCTCACAGAGCCTCCCTTGGTGCTGCAGGGTGGGGATGGCACAGAGCATTACCTGGTGCGGGCCCGCCTGGCCATGCTGGACAGGAACTACAAACTGGCTGAGATGATCTTCCTGGAGCAGGTGAGTGAGGGACAGGGAGTGCAGCAGGTTCTGTGTGTTCCATGCTGGACAGGAACTACAAACTGGCTGAGATGATCTTCCTGGAGCAGGTGAGTGAGGGACAGGGAGTGAACAGGTTCTGTGTGTTCCTGGGGTGAGGTGTGTGCCCTGTGCTGTGAGAGGGAGGATGTTGTTTGTTCCTAGGGGAAGGGTTTTCTCCATGAGGTAGAAGAGGGATTCCTTGTTGTGAGCTGTGGGATGTGTGTGTCTAATGCAGCCAGGGCACATTTTCAGGTGTTTTTGCACACCTGACCTGCCTGCTGTGAGAGCTCCATGGCAGTGTGTCTGCTCCTGACCTGGAGCTGGGGGTTGATGCTTTGCTTTCCAACACAGAATGCCACAGAGGAGGCCATGGACATGTACCAGGAGCTGCACATGTGGGATGAGTGCATTGTGGTGGCCAAGGCCAAGGTACAGAGTTTTGCTGCACTGGGATAGAGGCTGGGCTTGCTGCCTAAATCTTCTGTTTGGGGTCCATTCAGCGTCTGTGTTCTTTTCACCTGCCCTACCTTGTTGCCCTTAGAAGGGAAAGTTGCGCTGGTGTAAGCACAGGCCTGGATGAGCAGGGAGAAAAGCCCCTGAAATGGGTTTAGGGGTTTCTGTGGCTTCAGAAGGGAATGGGTGGTGCCATGGGACACAGGGTGCTGGCACTGCCGTTTCTGATAACTGCAAACAGAGGCTGGTGCTGTGCCCAGGGGTTCAGAGCAGGGGGAGCTGTCCAAGATCTCTCCTCAGCCAGGCCAAGCAGCTCTGTGTTTGTCCACAGGGACACCCCATGCTGGAGAAGCTGTGTCGGGGTTACTACCAGTGGCTGCTGGACACGCAGCAGGAGGAGAAGGCTGGGGAGGTGCAGGAGGCCCAGGGGGATCACCTGGCTGCCATCAGCCTGTACCTGAGGGCAGGGCTGCCAGCCAAAGCTGCACGGCTGGCCATGGGCAGGGACGAGCTGCTCACCAGTGCAGATGTCATCGACAGGATCTCCTCAGCTCTCATCAGAGGGGAGCTCTATGAGCAGGTGAGTGAACACTTCCCTCCTTGGCCCCTCTGAGGCACAGGGGCTGGGCTGGAGGAGCAGAGCTCATTCTGTGTTTGCAGCTAACATTCRTGAGGAAATCCTCACTGTATCCACTGCACATGGGTGAGGGCTGGAATTCCTGTTGTTAATCAGGAAAAGGATCACATCTGATTGCCAACATGTCTCCAGAATAGAGTGTCAGTAATACTGAAAGAGGCCCTTAGGAGGATGGGAATGAGCAGGAACAGAATTGTGATTTAAACTGAAAACTTCAGATCACTGTGGAAATGTCAGTGCTTCCTCACACCAGAATGAAATACAGTGTAAGGGTAGTCTGAATGGAAAAGTGAAGGAAGCAAAACAGAGGAGCTGAAGACTGTAGAGCCATGAATATCAAAAAGAAGGGATGTGGTAATTCTCTGTGTCTAATAACACCAAAAATTGAAGTTACTGTTAGGTGACTGTTTTAAATCCAGAGGGTGTTTTTTCCACAGCACATAATCCTGTTAATGTAGGAAAGCACTGAGCCTGCCCACTGCTCAGTGTCCTGGCCAGCTGGGGCCTCTGGCAGCTGCTTAGGAAAGGAAAATAAAGATCAGGGCAGGCAAATTCAGGGGCACTTCCTCTGGTGTGTTCTCATGGGGTCCAGCAGTTTGCAGCCTGTAACATACCTGAACAGTCTGCTTGGGTGTTTAAGAGCTCTTGACAGGTTTTCCTTCCATGAGCTCATCAAATTATTGCTTGAACCACACACAGATTTTTAGTTACAATTTTGGCTGTGAGTTACCCAGGTCAGTCAGATGTTATGTGAAAAAAAACACTGCTCTTTGGTAGCTTGTTTTGTGTCTCCTTTATAAGCCACATTTCTCTAGCCTCAATTTATCTTCAGGGAAGAGAAAAGGAAAGTATCATTTTCTGCCCATTTCACTTCTGCACAAGAGAACTTTGTATTTTTTCAAACCTGTCACGTTTTCCTAAGCTTTCAGTTGAAAGAATAAGTGGAGCTCCCAGCTGTTGGATGTTGTTACCTGAAGTATAAATAGTCCAAAAATGGTTAGGCAAATCATGGAAGTAGAGTCTGTCAAAAGCCATTAAATGCAATGATGTGAGGGCATCACAAGAAACTCAGGCAGCTTCTGCTGTGCAGGTGTCAGGGATGGACACAGAGGAAGGGCTGGTATAGACTTGCTCTGTTATTCCAGTTCTTTAGATGTGTGTGCTTGCCACCACTGAAACCCTGCAGGGAGTGAGCCTTTGGGGTGCCAGACTGGCTGTGCTGGGCTCACTCAGCAGCCAGGACAGTGGCCTTGGCACCAGGACAGTGGCCTTGGCACCAGGACAGTGGCCTTGGCACGTGCTGTCCTTCCTGGAATTCCTCAGTCCCCATACCCTTGGTTAGCTGGGAGGGCAGAGCTGCTGCAGGAGTGTGCATGGAACTGGTAGAGGATGATGTTGAGGGGGGATGGTGGCTCTGCAAACAGGCAGTTTTTATCTGTCCCTAGGCTGGAGACCTCTTTGAGAAGGTTGGGAACCAGCAGAAGGCTCTGGAGTGCTATGGCAAGGGCAGTGCCTTCCTGAAAGGTACTGTGCTCACTGTGTTCCTGCTGCCCCCCATCTCCTCAGGAGCCTGGGTACCCTGCCCTGGTGGCAGCATGAAATTCTGCCCTGCAGCCTGGAGGTGCCTGGCTGCTCTGCAGCTCCCACACCCCACAGAATTCAGTGTCATTTCACACTGCTGTACTTGCACATGCAGTCCCAGGAGAGTGTCCTGTTCCCAGCCCTTGGCCATGCATGGATGGACCCAGCTCTCCACAGGGTGCTGGGTGTCCCACGGGAGCTGCAGTGCCTTAGACAGGCACCATTCCCCTCCTCCTGTGCCACATCCATGTKTGCCCCTGGTTGTGCTTCCCTGCTGCTCAGCACGAGGCCCTTTGTCCCCACAGCCGTGGAGCTGGCTCGCCTGGCGTTCCCTGAGAGGGTGGTGAAGCTGGAGGAGGCCTGGGGGGACCACCTGGTGCAGCAGAAGCAGCTGGATGCTGCCATCAACCATTACATCGAGGCCAGGTGGGAGCAGGGCAGGGCTGCATGGGCAGCAGGGCATAAAGGTCATGGCTTTGCCTCTGGCACCAGGGATTTGCCTGAGTGAACCCCCAGTACCCCACTCAGCAGTGCCTCACCTGCTTGTGTGCACCAGCCACTGATCCTTCCCACATCTCTCCCAAGGTCTTACAGAGCTGATTGCTCTTCCCTGCTCTCCCAGTCCTTCCATCCCCCTTAGTGCTGCTTTGTGCTGCTGTGGCTCAGGGAGCTGCAGCAGCAGCAGAGCACTCAGGTGTCCCTGGCACGCTGCAGCCAGGGCAGGTGCCTGTGCCTGGCTCTGAAGGTGCTGCCTCTGGTGCCAGGTGCTCAGTGAAGGCCATCGAGGCAGCTCTGGGAGCCCGCCAGTGGAAGAAGGCCATCTACATCCTGGACTTGCAGGACAGGCAGACTGCAGCCAAGTACTACCTCAGGATTGCCCAGCATTATGCAGCTCTGCAGGAGTACCAGGTGAGACCCAGAGCAGCCAGCACTGCTCTGTGTGTCCCTGGGAGGTGCTGAGGGGTGTTTTGGTGTTTTCCTGCAGGTTGCGGAGGAGCTGTACATCAAAGGAGGCCAGACCAGGGATGCCATTGACATGTACAGCCAGGCTGGGCTCTGGGAGCAGGCTCACAAGGTACAGCCACTGACCCCCAGCCCCTGGGGAGGTTGTGTTCCATCAGGAGGTGCTGGTGCCCTGTGCACCGTACCTGACCTGCCAGTGCTCTTCCCAAATCCACATGCAGGGACATCCAGTGGCCAGCCAGAAATCCATTCCCAACATTCCCATCCTGACTTCCTCTGTCCCACAGCCCCATGTGGGTGCCCCTCTGGCACTAATGGCCCTCTCTGAGAGTTCTGTGTGCTTTGTGCCAGTGGCTGCCCATTCTTTGCAGAGCATACACAGATACCTGTTGGTCACATGGGGAGAAAATCTGTTTTCCCCTTCACTGTCCTGTGTCAGAAATGGCTGTGCATGTCTCCCCTGTGTGTCCCTTTTGGCAGCTGGCACTGAGGTGTATGAGCCAGGAGGAGGTGAGTGTGCTGTACATAAGCCAGGCCCAGGAGATGGAGAGACAGGGCAAGTACAAAGAAGCAGAGAGGTGAGTTTCTTCCTGTGCTTGTGTCAGTCCAAGACTGAGCCCTGAACATTTTGCTGCAGTGAGGAGAAGCCCTTTCCTGGGTTAGGAGGGGAGTTTGGCACTGGGGTTTGGAATGGTCAGAGGAGCTTTCTCCAGCACAGAGAACTAAAGCTGGTGTTTCAGAATGTGGGGAGGTTCCAGGGACTGAAATGTCCTTGGCTCAGCACTGGGATGTGCCTGTGTTCCAGGCTGTACATCACTGTCAATGAGCCTGACATGGCCATCACCATGTACAAGAAGTGCAAGATGTACGATGAGATGGTTTCCCTGGTGGCCAAGTACCACAAGGACTTGCTGGGAGACACTCACCTGCACCTGGGCAAGGTGAGTGCACCTGGGCAGGGATCAGCTGCACCAAGCAGGGCCAAGGTTGTTACAAACAAGTGTTTGAGATGGCTTCAAAAATCATTGGCAAGGGTGTGAGCAAAAGTCAGGTTTCATATTCAGCATCAAAGCACAATGAGTTTGTTGTCAAGAGTCACTCTGTTACTGACAGGACAGCTGAGGCACAGCAAGGGAAAATAAGCAACCACAAAACCAAACAAAATCCAGGCAATCAAAAGAGAAATTATCAGAACTATTTATGAGGTTGTGTGTGTGTGTGTGTGTGACACAAGACAGTGTGGGCAAGGATAAAAAACAACACAGCCTGAAAGCTTAACAGCACTCAAATGTAAGAGTTAAGCCTAGCAATTTAACATAGGAAAACATTTAACTTACACCTGACTCGATTTATAGCTTAACCTTAACAATCTGATGGAGGAATAACACTTAACAGTTAAAAAATCAGCATTTAGCCTGATTTATAACTTTGAAGTTATACTTAGCAACTCAGCAGAAGAGTAACACTTAGCTTATAGCTTATATTTAAAACTCAGCAGCATTTAAGTAAGTTCATAACTATAACTTAACCTTACTTACAGGCCTAACTTGCTTAGATATCTAAGACACTTAAACATCTGAGAAAGCTGCATTGCTCCCAGATTTGCTGTAGTATCTGTGCATCTTAATGCCCCCAGGCAGGAGCAGTGCCTACAAGGTGTCTGTGACAAATTCCCCCCAAGGTCAGTGAAATCCTGCCTTTGGAGGCCTTTGGATCTCCCAATGGGAAGGATTTGGAGGAGTGAGGCTGTTGGCCCAGGTCATGTTGTGTTTTGGTGATCCCCCAAGAACAGCAGACCTGAGGGTGTGGTGGCTCTGAGAGGTGTCCCCCAAAGAGAGGGACATCCCAGCCCCCTGTGGTCCAGGAGAGCTCCACAGGGTCCCATCCTGCACTGCTGTTTGTAGGGTCACTGTATAACAGGTGTATCAGTGTTTCAGCCTGATACACCTGTCAGTCTGGGTCAGCACTTCCTTTGGAAGTGTGAGAACAGGGATGTTATGCCACTGGAATATTTTCCAAGGCTGCTCGTAAGGAAAGCAGGAGCTCACTGGGCAGCAGCAGTTCCTGGGAGCAGCCTGTGTTTCTGAGGAGCTCAGGAGGAGCTGGGCCCAGGTGGTGTTTTCAGGGCCAGGCATTTCTGCAGCCTGGGAAGGAGCAGGGCAGTGCAGCAGCCCAGGATCCCTGTCCCATGCCTCTCTCTGCAGGAGCTGGAGGCAGAGGGGCGCCTGCAGGAGGCTGAGTACCACTACCTGGAAGGCAAGGACTGGAAGAGCACAGTGAACATGTACAGAGTGAATGACATGTGGGAAGAAGCATACAGGGTAATTCAGAGCTCCCCACAGAGCAGGGCTCAGGTCTGGCTGTGGGATCCTGCTGGGAACTGCCACATCAGAGATTTGGGGTGCATTTCCCTTCCTCAGCCCTGCCCCAGCCCTGGAGCAGTCCAGGGGCAGGGTTTGCCCCTTGGCTGTGTTTCTGTTTGTGCTGCCTCCCTGCAGGCACTGCTCTGCCCTTGCTCACTGCATGCTGTGGTGCTCAGAGGCTGCTCTGGCCACAGCCCCCAGCCCTGCTCCCCTCAGGGTGGCCATGGGGTGCTGGGGTCACTCTGCTGTGCACACAGGGGTGTGCCTGTGCTGGGCAGCACCTGCTGCCTGTGTCTTACTGTGCCCCTCAGCAGCTCAGTGCTGGTCACAGGAGGGTTTTTGGGAGGGAACAGATGGCTTTGGTGTTCCCTTGTGCTGGCAGGCAGCACGAGAGGGGCTCAGTCTGCTGAAGGTGGAACAGAAGCACTGAGTTCTTCCTTTTCCTTGGGCAGGTGGCCAAGGCACACGGGGGTGCAAACTCCCACAAGCACGTGGCCTATCTGTGGGCAAAGAGCCTGGGGGGAGAGGCAGCTGTGAAACTCCTCAGCAAATTTGGGCTTCTGGAGATGGCCATTGACCATGCCACAGACAGTGGGTATGAGCTGCCCTGCCCAGCACTTCCCTCTCCTCCCCTAAGCAGTGAAAAAACCTGAGATAACTGTGTGCATATGGGAGCTGCAGCCCCAGAAAATGGCATCTTCCCACCCCACCGTGCTTCACACAGTCCTTCCACACCCTTGACACATCCCACCTCTCATCTCTGTGTCAGTCTCTCAAATGCCAGCTCTGAGCAGGGCAGGCAGAGGCACTTTGTGCCTTAACATCTGCAGGGGAAGGCTTGTGAGAGCTCTGAGCATGAGAGGAGGGAGGTGCTCCTCCTGTCACCATGAGTAAGTGCCTGCCTCAGGAGCTCTGGCCTTGCTCTGCTGCTGGCCAGGGCTCTGCCTGCATGGCCATTCCTTACTGCCCTTCCCGAGGCTCCCACATCTCCTGGCTCCTGCCTTGGGCTCTGACTGCAGGTGTGAAGGAGCTGGATTTCCTGAGTGGGAACTCCAAAAGCTCCTGGTCAGGACCAGGAGGAACAGGCAGTGCTAATTCACTTGGGACCCCCTGTGTTCCCCTCTCTGCTCCCCCAGTGTCTTGTGCTCTGCTTGATTTCTCGGTGAAGGCAAACTCTCCCAGCACAGTCCTTCTCTCTGGCATTGCAGGGTGTTTGAGTTTGCTTTTGAGCTGGCTCGCCTCTCCATGAAGCAGAAGATGCCAGACATCCACCTGAAGTATGCCATGTTCCTGGAGGATGAGGTAATGTCCCCCTGGAGCAGGTGCAGGTCCTGCAGTCCCCCAGGTCACTCCTGGGCTGCTGCAGCCACTGCAGATCCAGGGGCTCAGTGAGCACAGAGCTCCACACACCTTTGTTTCCTAAATCCTCCCAGCCTTGTGGTGACTAGAGGAGATCCTGTGATGATACCAGAGCAGGGAGTGTGCAAACAAATCCCTTCTTCTGCTCTAGGGCAAATTCGAGGAGGCTGAAGGGGAGTTCATTAAAGCAGGGAAGCCCAAGGAAGCTGTGCTGATGTACGTGTCCTGCACATCTGGCCTGCTGCTCTGCATGCAGCACAGCCTGTCCTGGCAGCACGGGGCTGTCCCTTGTCACCCCTGTGGTGCCATCTGTGTCCCTGTGGCTGTCCCTGGCAGGTTTGTGCACCAGCAGGACTGGGATGCAGCACAGCGCGTGGCTGAGGCCCACGACCCCGGCAGCGTGGCTGAGGTGCTCGTGGGACAGGCACAGTGTGCCTTTGAGCAGAGGGACCTGCAGAGGGCAGAGGCCTTCCTCCTGAGAGCACAGAGACCCGAGCTGGCCATCAAGTACTACAAGGTGAGTGCAGGCTGCAGCTGCACCAGTTACTCAGGGTTTGAATTCTGGCCTGAAGGCTGAAGCAGTGCGTTCCACATCACACCTTTGTGCTCTCACAGCTCTGCAGGATTGATCTGCCAGCATGTGGCTGGTCCTTGGGGTGGCACAAGGGGCTGCATTTGCAGGTTTGAGTGCCCATTGCACTGAGGCAGCTGGGGTGTTTGAGCACATTCCCCTGAGGTAGCTGGGGCAAGGGGACAGACACAGGTGCTGTTCTGGGGGAGGAAAGAATTGGGTGGTGCTGCTGTGGTTGTTTGCTCTGTTCAGTTCTSTGGCAAGATGGCACGAGGAGATGGRTGTGTYATGTGATGGCAGGAGTGTGGGGATCCTGGTGAGAGCTTCTCCCCACTGTGCCTGTGCAGGAGGCTGGCATGTGGAGTGAGGCCCTGAGGATCTGCAAGGAATACATGCCTGCTCACCTGGCAGAGCTGCAGGAGGAGTGTGCCAGAAAGGCTGCCAAGAAAGGCTCCAGGTAAGGAGTGCTGTGCTCAGGCTGCAGGAAACAGCCCTGCAGCTCTTCCCCATGGCCATTTTGCTGATGCCTTACAGAGACAGCCTGCTGGGATCCCTGACACCCACTTGTTTCCTTCTTGAGGACTCCGGACTCCTTACTGCATAGGTTTCCTATCATCCTTCCTTATTGCTTCCTTATTTCTGCCATCCAAGCTCTCCCAGGTGGCCTCTTGCCACACTGACACATCTCCATGGTCTCCTGGCTTGCCATTACATCTCCCCAGGTCTTTGGTCAGTTCTCAGCTCTGTTCCATGTTCTCTGTCCCATGCTCTGCTCTGTCTCAGGTCCCTGCTCACCCGTGCTCCTCCCTGCCCACCCCTGCACCCTGCCTGCAGGGTCTGGGGCAGCATCCAGAGCTGCTCACGGCTGCATTCCTCCTGCAGTGGCACCGAGGGGCTGCTGGAGCAGGCTCAGGAGTGGGAGAGGTCTGGGGAATACTCCAGGGCTGTGGATTGCTACCTGAAGGTGCGGGACCCCGGCAACAGCGGCGTGCAGGAGAAGTGTTTGCTGAAGGTACCTGCAGGGGCTGGGATCCTTCCTCCTTCTGCCTTCTGCCACATCTGAGTGCAGCTCAGAGATCCCTGCAGGGCACAGAGAGCCTGCAGTCACTGCAGGGCACAGAGAGGCTGCAGTCACTGCAGGGCACAGGAGAGGCTGCAGGCACTGCAGGGCACAGGAGAGGCTGCAGGCACTGCAGGGCACAGGAGAGGCTGCAGGCACTGCAGGGCACAGGAGAGGCTGCAGGCTGCAGTCACTGCAGGGCACAGAGAGGCTGCAGTCACTGCAGGGCACAGGGAGCCTGCAGTCACTGCAGGGCACAGAGAGCCTGCAGGCTGCAGTCACTGCAGGGCACAGGGAGCCTGCAGGCTGCAGTCACTGCAGGGCACAGGGAGCCTGCAGTCACTGCAGGGCACAGGGAGCCTGCAGGCTGCAGTCACTGCAGGGCTGAAAGCCTCCATAGGTGTTCTGTGAGCCATGACAGGCTGTGCCCATCCTGCCCCCCTGGCTCTGGCACCCCTGCCTGTGGCAGGCCCTGTGTGTGTGCCCACAGCTCCCTGCACTGAGCAGGCTCAGCCCTTGCCAGAGCAGCACCTTCTTGTGCACTGTGCCTGCAGCCTTGGTGCTGTGTTCTTGCTCATACTTCTCACTCACAGCCATGTCCTTGTAGCAGCTTTAACAGCAATCATGGCCTTGTCTGATGTTCTCCTGTGTGAGAGTAGCTGCCCTTTGCTCCTCTTGTCAAAACCACCTGCCTTTGTCCCCTTCCTCCACCATTCAGGTGCTTCCAGCTGTCAGTGTTTTAGCTGGCACTGAGCACTTCCCAGCTTCCTCCTACTCTCCACCCTTTCTCTCAGCTGAGCTGCTGACAATTGCTCTTGCCAGGCTGCTGAGCTGGCTGTGAAGTTCCTGGGTCAGTCGCAGAGCCTGGAGGTGACACGGGCTGTGGCTCCTCAGCTGCTGGCCATGAAGAAGTTCAGCCTGGTGAGTGCTGGCTCCTGGCCCAGGCTGTGAGAGGTGGCACTGGCAGGGAGGGCTGTGAGCAAGGGCAGGAGGCCAGCACACATCCTGGGTGATGGGTGGCCTTAGCCAGAGGCAGAATCTTGCAAGGAGGATGGAAGGGGAGAGTGAATGAAGCCCTGGAACAGTGGGAGGGAGCCAGGCCTTGGGAGCAGGCAGGAAGCAGAGGAGGGGTTTATCTTTGGGAAGAGATTTCTGTTGTGCCTGTGGTGGTCCAGCCTGGGGTACAGGGAACCCTTGGAGCTCCATGGAGCTGTGTGTGGCCCTGCAGGCAGCTGAGCTCTACCTGAACGTGGACCTCATCCGAGAGGCCATCGATGCCCTCATCGAGGGGGAGGAGTGGAGCAAAGCCAAGCACATGGCCAAGGAGTTCGACCCCAGGTATGCCCTGAGCTTTGCAAACTGTTCTGTCCCCATCCCAGCTGATCCCAGCTGATCCCTTCTCCTGCCCTGTGCTGTCCTGCTGCTCCTGGCTTTCCTGGGTTCTCCCTGCAGGCCTGCCCAGGCTGCACAGGGTGCGTTCTCCATTTAACATTCTGACACTTCTGTACTGCCACACATCCCACAGAAATTGTTATCCCCTTTTGTTTCAGCCCTTTGCCATCATTCTGTGCATGCCCTTCCTCCTGATCCCTTGTTCCCCTCCCATGTTCTGTTGTGAGGAGCTGCTCAGACCCTTCCCTTCCCCTCCCATGTGTGCCCCAGCAGCAGCAGGGCAGCACTGCTGCTTCCCAGGCTGAACCCAGCTCTGCACTGCTGCAAGGCATGAGCCCTGCTGCCTTTTGGGGTTCTCTGTGCCCACAGGTCAGAGGAGTACGTGGACCAGCGTTACAAGGAGTATTTGAAAAAGCAAGGGAAGGTGGACTCGGTATGTGCTTGTGTCTGCAGGATGGGCAGTGAGGCAGGAGCTGTGCAGGCCTTGGGGCCTCTCCATGGGCCTTTTGCCTGTGAGTGAGTGAGTGAGTGAGTGAGTGAGTGAGTGAGGGCTCTGTGTGTGCTGTGGGCCCTGGCTGCTGCATGGCACAATCACAGAGGGCTTTGGGTGGAAAGGGCCTCCAGGCTCATCTCATTCCAGCTTTGGGCAGGGACACCCTGCCCTGCATTGCCCTGCTCCAAGCACACATTGCTGGCTCATGCCCAGTTTGTTGTCCTTCTCCTCTGGGCTGCTCTGCCTCCACTCTGCCCCCAGGCTGCCCCAGGTGCAGCCCCTGTCCCTGGGCCTTGGTGACCTTCATGAGGTCCCTGTCAGTGGAAGGGGGGTCACTCAGGCTCTGTGATCTCGTGCCATGGAGGGGAAGGGTCTGTGTGTTTGGGAGTGCAGACATGGGAGCCCTGCTGCCTGCAGGGGTGTGAGTTCCTGCAGCCTGGCCTGCACAGGGAGTTCATGGCTGTTTCCCTCCTCAGCTGGTGGGAATTGATGTGATGGCAGCTCTGGATATTTATGCAAAGCAGCAGCAGTGGGAGAAGTGCCTGGAGGTGGCAGCAAAGCAGGTGAGTGTTTGTGTGAGCCCTGAGGGCAGAGCAGGGCTCAGGGAGCAGCACACACTGTCCCCAGCCAGGCCAGCCAGGCTCAGGGGGAGTGCTGGCACCTTGGAGCATTTGGTGGTTACATTTTGTGATTAATGGAGCATTGCAAGAAGCTAAATGAGTTGTTTGGGCTGGAAGTAATTGGTACCATGGAAACAGGGATTTGTGGAAGAAAGCTTTCTGTGTTCCTGAGGGTGCTGGTGTCAGTCAGGAGGAGACATCCTTGTCAGGAAAGCAAATTKGACTTKATTCCAGTTTTACTGACCTGAAACGAACCAAATTACCTCAGCAGAGTGAGACAATGGAGAAAAGCAAATGAAACTGCCTCACAGTGCTCTTGCAAGGCAGTAACAGGAGGAGACAGCTCTTGATTAGCAGG
>CADDXX010001779.1:4833-16802 GCA_902810485.1 Alauda arvensis
CCCAAAAAAAGGGCGGGAAAATGAGGGGTCGGCCCTAAATTTGGCTTTTTTGGTGTTAAAATTGCTCCGGGAGTGCCTGGAAATGTGGGGAAAATGGGGATTTTCATCGATTCAGCAGCTTCTGCACCTGAAGTTCCTCAAGGGTTATTGAAAATTGCAAAAAAATCTGGAATTTTGGTGGTGTTTGGTTGTTCTCTGAGCTGAAATCCGCCAGGAAAAGGTGGGAAAATGAGGGGTTGGCACCAATTCCGGCTTTTTTGGCGTTAAAATCGTTCTGGGAGTGCCTGGAAATGTGGGGAAAATGGGGATTTTCAGCGATTCTGCAGCTTCTGCACCCGATGTGCCTCAAGGGTTCCTGAAAATTGCAAAAAATCTGGGATTTTGGAGAGGTTTGGTTGTTCTCTGAGCTGAAACCCACCAGGAAAAGGTGGGAAAATGAGGGGTTTATGCCAATTGCGGCTTTTTTGGCGTTGAAATCGCTCTGGGAGTGCCTGGAAATGTGGGGAAATGGGGAATTTCAACTATTCAGCGGCTTCTGCAGCCAAAGTTCCTCAAGGGTTCTTGGAAATTGCAAAAAATCTGGGATTTTGGAGGGGTTTGGTTGTTCTCTGAGGTGAAATGCACCAGGAAAAGGGCGGGAAAATGAGGGGTCGGCCCAAATTCGGCTTTTTTGGCGTTAAAATCGCTCTGGGAGTGCCTGGAAATGTGGGGAAAATGGGGATTTTCAGCGATTCTGCAGCTTCTGCACCCAAAGTGCCTCAAGGGTTATTGAAAATGGCAAAAAATCTGGGGTTTTGGAGGGGCTTGGTTGTTCTCTGAGGTGAAATCCGCCAGGAAAAGGTGGGGAAATGAGGGGTCGGCCCAAATTCGGCTTTTTTGGCATTGAAATCGCTCTGGGAGTGCCTGGAAATGTGGGGAAAATGGGGATTTTCAGCGATTCAGCAGCTTCTGCACACAAAGTTCCTTAAGGATTATTGAAAATTGGGAAAAATCTGGGATTTTGGTGCTGTTTGGTTCTTTTCTGAGGTGAAATCCAACAGAAAAAGGGCGGGAAAATGAGGGGTCGGCCCAAATTCGGGTTTTTTGGCGTTAAAATCGCTCTGGGAGTGCCTGGAAATGTGGGGAAAATGGGGATTTTCACCAATTTAGCTTTTGCACCCAGAATTCCTCAAGGTGCTTCAAAATGTGGGGGAAAAATGAGAATTTGAGTAATTTTTGCTGGGTTTCAACTCAAAATCCACCAGGAGGCACCAAAAAAAGGCGGGAAAATGAGGGTTTTGAATTGATTTCGGTAAAATCCCTTAGAAAATGTCTCCAAATGTGGGAATTTGTGTCAATTTTGCACCCAGAATCCCTCAGGATGTTCAATTTGCAGTCATAAAAAGGAAATTTGAGTGATTTTCGCTGGGTTTCAACTCAAAATCCACCAGGGAGTGCCAAAAAAAGGCGGGAAAATGAGGGGTTTGAATTGATTCCAGTGAAATCCCTCAGAAAACGCCTCCAAATGTGGGAATTTGTGTCAATTTTGCACTCAGAATCCCTCAGAGTGTTCAAATTGGGCAGAAAAAATGGGAATTTGAATAATTTTTTTCTGAGTTTCAATACGAAATCCACTAGGGGGCACCAAAAAAAGCGGGAAAATGAGGGTTTTGAATTGATTCCCATTAAATCCCTCAGAAAAAGCCTCCAAATGTGGGAATTTGTGTCAATTTTGCACCCAGAATCCCTCAGGGTGTTCAATTTGGGCAGAAAAAATGGGAATTTGAATAATTTTTGCTGCGTTTCAACATGAGATCCACCAGGGAGTGCCAAAAAAAGGGTGGGAAAATGAAGGCTTTGCATTGATTGCAGTGAAATCCCTCAGAAAACGCCTCCAAATGTGGGAATTTGTCAATTTTGCACCCAGAATCCCTCAGGATGGTCAATTTGGGGGCGAAAAAAGGAAATTTGAATAATTTTTGCTGCGTTTCAACTTGAAATCCACCAGGGGCGCCAAAAAAGGTGGGAAAATGAGGGCTCTGAATTGATTCGGGTGAAATCCCTCAGAAAAAGGGACTTGAAATGTGGGAATTTGCATCAATTTTGCACTCAGAATCCCTCAGGGTGTTCAAATTGGACAGAAAAATTGGGAATTTGAATAATTTTTTCTGCGTTTCAACTCAAAATCCACCAGGAGGCACCAAAAAAAGGCGGGAAAATGAGGGGTTTGAATTGATTCCAGTGAAATCCCTCAGAAAACGCCTCCAAAGGTGGGAATTTTTCACCAATTTTGCATCTAGAATCCCTCAGGGTGTTCAATTTGAGGACGATAAAAGGAAATTTGAGTAATTTTTGCTGGGTTTCAACACGAAATCCACCAGGAGGCACCAAAAAAAGGCGGGAAAATGAGGGGTTTGAATCGATTGCAGTGAAATCCCTCAGAAAACGCCTCCAAATGTGGGAATTTGCATCAATTTTGCACCCAGAATCCCTCAAGATGTTCAAATTGGGCAGAAAAAATGGGAATTTGAATAATTTTTTCTGAGTTTCAATACGAAATCCACCAGGAGGCACCAAAAAAAGGCGGGAAAATGAAGGCTTTGAATCAATTGCAGTGAAATCCCTCAGAAAACGCCTCAAATTGTGGGGATTTGCGTCAATTTTGCTCATTTTAACCACAAATCACTAGGAGAACATCAGAAAATCGACAAAATCTGAGGGGAAAGTGGGGTTTTTAAAGCCGATTTTTCTAATCTGCACCCAAAATCTGTGCAAATCCTGGCACAGGCATTGCCCTCCTCGGCACGGGAGAGCCGACCCAAAGAGCCCCTGGCAAGGAATCAGGCCTCCATCTGCAGGGCACAAGGACACTGCAAGCACACACAGCAGCACCCTCAGCAGCAGCAAGGCCACCCCTGCATGCACATGCATTGCTAGGGCTGTCACAGCTCCCATGGCACCAGGCACCCACCACACTGGAGCCCTGGAGAACATTCAGGCTGCCTCTGCATCCACAGCAGGCCTTTCCTCATACACACAGGGGCCTCTCCAGCCACTCTGGATCTGACACCTTGTCGGAGTTATCTCTTCTGAGATTTAACCCCGGCAGTGTAAATTTTTCTTTCTCACCGGCCCGTGCTTGAAAGAAGGAATCGGAGAACGTCTGCAGATTTTTTATTTTACAAATCTTATCTCTAAGTTCTTTTTGTCCAGCGTGAAGTTCACAAGCAGCTGGAAAAATGGTTTCTTCCCCCCGCCCACGACAGTGTCTGGGCTTTTATAAAATAAACTACGTAAACATTGTTTTTCTCTAAACAGCAATAACTAAAACCCATGTCATGCAGTGAAATTTTACTTTTACTAATCCTAAAAACCCATCACCCTTTGCAAAGAAGGAAGAGGAAGAGAAGACAGAAACATGTGCTCTTATCACACTGATCTGCCTCCATCTTTGCCCCATTTATGTCTATGTAGCAAAATCTAAAAACCCTTCTACACACCCAGTGACATAACAAAATCACACCAATCAAACCCTTGTGACCTCCAAATCCTCTGACAACCCTGACAGTGCTTTTTCCATGGGCTGAGACCAAAAACCATCACTGTTTCAGGGAGGATTCACCCCCCTGTCCAGGCTCCTGCCCATCAGGAGAACCAGAGAGATGCTCTGGTTTTTAGATTTTGCTACATAGACATAAATGGGGCAAAGATAGAAACAGATCAGTGTGATAAGAGCACATGTTTCTGTCTTCCTCTTCCTTCTTTACAAAGAGTGATGAGTTTTTAAGATTAGTAAAGGTAAAATTTCGCTGCATAACATGAGTTTTAGTTATTAGTGTTTAGAGAAAAACAATGTTAACGTAATTTTGAATATAAAAGCCCAGACACTATCGTGGGCGGGGGAGAAACCATTTTTCCAACTACCTGTGAACTTCATGCTAGACAGAAAGAACTTAGAGATAAAATTTGTAAAATAAACATCCGCAGTCCGCAACCAAAACGTTCTCCAATTCCTTCTTTCAAACATAAGCCAGTAAAAAGAAAAATTTACACTACCAGAGCTAATCTCAGAAGAGATATCTCCAACAAAAGGTGAGTGGCTGTGTTTTATTCAGCCACTCTTAGCAGATGTGGAGGATGGGTTTGAAATGCGTGAATTTTTGTAGGCTCCTAATTGTGATCGTAATGCACTGGGAAGGGGATCGGATTAGGGCTAAATCGGGAATGCAAATTAATATTTTAATTTTCCCAAATTAATGCAGGGCCAGCTGCAGCGGGCGCAGCAGCAGCTGCAGCAGCAGCTGGAGCAGCTGGCGGCGCTGCACGAGCTGGAGGCGGCGCAGAGGACGCTGCTGGCCGAGCACGAGGAGCGCATCCACCTGCTGGAGATGGAGCGGCGCCGCCTGCACAACGACATCCAGGAGCTCAAGGTGGGCTTGTTGGGGGGGTTGTCGGGGGGATAGCATCGGGTTCTGTGTGAGGGGAGACAGCAGGAATGGCCCTGAGGGCTGGATCCCTTTTTTGGGGGGGCTTTCAGGGGGATAGCCTCAGGTTCTGTGTGAGGGGAGACACCAGGAATGTCCCTAAGGGTGAATCCCATTTTTGTAGGGGTTTTCAGGGGGATAGCCTCGTGTTCTGTGTGAGGGGAGACACCAGAAATGTCCCTGAGGGCTGGATCCCGTTTTTTTCGGGTTTTTCCAGGGAAACATCCGTGTGTTCTATGTGAGGGGAGATCCCGGTTCCTGAGGGGAGAGAGCCTCTGGAACCAGGCCCAATGACTGAATCCCAATTTTTTGGGATTTTCCAGGGGAATACCTCCGTGTTCTGTGTGAGGGCAGACCCTGGGACTGTCCCTGAGAGCCTGAATCCTGCTTTTATAGGGCTTTTTCAGGGAAATATCTGCGTGTTCTGTGTGAGGGGAGACACCAGGAATGTCCCCGAGGGCTGAATCCCTTTTTTTGGGGGGTTTTCAGGGGAATATCCTCGTGTTCTGTGTGAGGGAAAACCCTGGGGCTGTCCCCGAGGGCTGAATCCCGTTTTTGTAGAGTTTTATCAGGAAAATATCTGCGTGTTCTGTGTGAAGGGAGACCCCCTGTTCCTGAGAGGGGAGAGACCCCAGGACTGCCCTTGAGGGCCGAATCCCGATTTTTTGGGGTTTTTTCAGGGGAATATCCTTGTATTCTGTGTGAGGGGAGATCCCAGGACTGCCCCTGAGGGCTGAATCCCAATTTTTTTGGGGTTTTTCAGGGAAACATCTCCATGTTCTGTGTGAAGGGAGACCCTGGGACTGTCCCTGAGGGCTGAATCCTGATTTTTTGGGGTTTTTTTCAGGGGAATGTCCACATGTTCTGTGTGAGGGAAAACCCTAGGACTGTTCCTGAGGGCTGAATCCCGATTTTTTGGGGGGTTTTTCCAGGGAAATGTCCCCTTGTTCTGTGTGAGGGGAGACATCAGGAATGTTCCTGAGGGCTGAATCCCTTTTTGGGGGTTTTTACCAGGGAAATATCCTCGTGTTCTGTGTGAGGGGAGACCCTGGGACTGTCCCTGAGGGCTGGGTCCTTTTTTTGGGGAGTTTTCAGGGGGATATCCTCGTGTTCGGTGTGAGGGGAGACCCTGGGACTGTTCCTGAGGGTGAATCCTGATTTTTTGGGGGTTTTTCCAGGGAAACATCCGTGTGTTCTATGTGAGGGGAGATCCCGGTTCCTGAGGGGAGAGAGCCTCTGGAACCAGGCCCAATGACTGAATCCCAATTTTTTGGGATTTTCCAGGGGAATACCTCCGTGTTCTGTGTGAGGGCAGACCCTGGGACTGTCCCTGAGAGCCTGAATCCTGCTTTTATAGGGCTTTTTCAGGGAAATATCTGCGTGTTCTGTGTGAGGGGAGACACCAGGAATGTCCCCGAGGGCTGAATCCCTTTTTTTGGGGGGTTTTCAGGGGAATATCCTCGTGTTCTGTGTGAGGGAAAACCCTGGGGCTGTCCCCGAGGGCTGAATCCCGTTTTTGTAGAGTTTTATCAGGAAAATATCTGCGTGTTCTGTGTGAAGGGAGACCCCCTGTTCCTGAGAGGGGAGAGACCCCAGGACTGCCCTTGAGGGCCGAATCCCGATTTTTTGGGGTTTTTTCAGGGGAATATCCTTGTATTCTGTGTGAGGGGAGATCCCAGGACTGCCCCTGAGGGCTGAATCCCAATTTTTTTGGGGTTTTTCAGGGAAACATCTCCATGTTCTGTGTGAAGGGAGACCCTGGGACTGTCCCTGAGGGCTAAATCCTGTTTTTGGGGGTTTTTCCAGGGAAATAGCCTCGTGTTCTGTGTGAGGGGAGACCCTGGGACTGCCCCCGAGGGCTGAATCCCGATTTTTTGGGATTTTCCAGGGGAATTATCTCAGTGTTCTGCGTTAGGGGAGAACTTGGGACTGCCTTTAAGTCTTAATTCCAGTTTGGTGGAGCTTTTCAGGGGAACATCCCTGTGTTTGATGTTACAATTTCCACTTTTTGGGATTTTGCAGGGGAACATCTGCGTGTTTGATGCTACAATTCCTTGTGTTTGACGTCCCAACCCCCATTTCTTGGGATTTTCAGGGGAACATCCCTGTTTGATGTCCCAATTCCTATGTTTGATGTCCCAATTTCAGTTTTTTGGGATTTTGCAGGGGAACATCCGCGTGTTCTGCCGCGTGCGGCCGCTGCTGCCCGAGGAGCGCGAGCGCCAGCGGGGGCTGCCCCACCTGCACTTCCCGCCCCAGGACCCCCGCAGCCTCGTGCTCACCCGCCCCGACGACGTGAGTGCTCCCAAAATCTCCTTCTCCTCCCCAAAATCTGCCCTCATTTCCCAAAAATCCCCAATTTCCCAAAAATTCCCTTTTTTCGCCCTTGAAAATGGCCTTTTTTCTCTCAGAAATGGCCTTTTTTCTCTCAAAAATGGCCTTTTTTCTCTCACAAACGGCCTTTTTTTCTCTCAAAAATGTCTGTTTTTCTCAAAAATCTGTGATTTCACAAAAATCCTTTTTTTTCACCCTCAAAAATGGCCTTTTTTCCCTTAAAATTCCCTGATTTCCCAAAAATTCCCTTTTTTCGCCCTTGAAAATGGCCTTTTTTCCCTCAAAAATGTCCTTTTTTCTTTCAAAAATGTCCTTTTTTCTCTCAGAAATGTCATTTTTTCCCTCAGAAATGGCCTTTTTTCTCTCAGACATGGCCCTTTTCCCTCAAAAATGGCCTTTTTTCTCTCAAAAATGGCTTTTTTTCCATTTAAAAATGGCCTTTTTTCCTCTCAGAAATGTTGGTTTTTCTCAAAAATCCACGATTTCAAAAAAATCCCTGATTTCATCTCTCAAAAATGGCCTTTTTCCCTCAAAAATGGCCTTTTTTCTTTCAGAAATGGATTTTTTTTCTCATAAATGGCTTTTTTCCTCAAAAATCTTTGATTTCCCAAATATCCCTGATTTAATCCCTTGAAAATGGCCTTTTTTCTCTTAAAAATCCCTGATTTCCCAAAAATTCCCTCTTTTTGCCCTTGAAAATGTCCTTTTTTCTCTCAAAAATGTCATTTTTTCTCTCAAAAATGTCCTTTTTTTCTCTCGAAAATGTCATTTTTTCCCTCAAAAATGGCCTTTTTTCCTCTCAAAAATGTCTGTTTTTCTCAAAAATCAGTGATTTCCCAAAAATCCTTTTTTTTCACCCTCGAAAATGGCCTTTTTTCCCTAAAAAATGGCCTTTTTTGCTCTCAAAAATGTGTTTTTCTCAAAAATCCCCGATTTCCCAAAAGTACCCTTTTTTTCACCCTAAAAAATGGCCTTTTACATCAAAAATCCCCAAAATTCCTTTTTCCACCCTCAAAAATGTCTTTTTTTCTCTCAAAAATGTCTGTTTTTCTCAAAAATCCATGATTTCCAAAAAATCCCTGATTTCATCTCTCAAAAATGGCCTTTTTTCTCTTTAAAATCCCTCATTTCCCAAAAATGGCCTTTTTGTCCTCGAAAATGGCCTTTTTTCTCTCAAAAATGTCTTTTTTTCCCCTCAAAAAAGGTCTTTTTTCTCACAAAAATCCCTGATCTCCCAAAAATTCCTTTTTTCACCCGCAAAAATGTCATTTTTTCTCTCAAAAATGTCTGTTTTTCTCAAAAATCCCGGATTTCATCCCTCAAAAATGGCCTTTTTTCTCACAAAAATCCCTGGTTTCCCAAAAATTCTTCTTTTTGTCCCTCGAAAATGGCCTTTTTTCTCTCAGAAATGGCCTTTTCTCTCAAAAATCACCAATTTCCAAAAAATTCCTTTTTTTCGCTCTCGAAAATGGCCTTTTTTCCCTCAAAATGGCCTTTTTCTCAAAAATCCCTGATTTCCCAGAAATCCCTGATTTCATCCCTCAAAAATGGCCTTTTTTCTCTTAAAAATCCCTAATTTCCCAAAATTTCCACTTTTGTTCTCTCAAAAATGGCCTTTTTCCCCTCAAAAATGGCCTTTTTTCTCTCAGAAATGCCCTTTTTTTCCGCAAAAATCCTTGTTTTCCCAAAAACTCCTTTTTTCCACCCTCAAAAACGGCCTTTTTTTCTCTCACAAATCCCTGATTTACCATAGTTCTCTTTCCCTCCTCTCAAAAACTGCCTTGATTCCCTCAAAAATCCCTCATTTCCCTAAAATCCCTTTTTTCCACCCTCAAAAATGTCCTTTTTTCTCTCAAAAATTAGTGCTTTCCCCCCAAAATCTCCTTTTTCCCCTCACAAAAATCACTTTTTCCCCCCCAAAAGGGCTTTTTTCCCCTCCCAAATCCCCATTTTTCCACCTAAATCTCCTCTTTCCTTCCCCCAAGCCCTGTTTTCCTCCTGGAATTCTGTGTTTTTCCCAAAACCCCGTGTTTTTGCCCCAAAGTCTCAGGTGGGGCGGGAGCGGCGCGCGGAGCTGCGCTACGACTTCAGCTTCGACCGCGTCTTCCCTCCCGGGGCCTCCCAGCAGGAAATCTTCCAGGAGATCCAGCTGCTGGTGCAGGTGTGTCCCCAAAAAATATCCCAAATATCCCAAAATATCCCAAATATCCCACCTGGATCCCAAAATCCCCGGAATTCCACCCAAATCCTGCTCCATTTCCTCACAAATCCAACCCCAAATCCCTCCCGGGGCGTCCCAGCAGGAAATCTTCCAGGAGATCCAGCTGCTGGTGCAGGTGTGTCCCCAAAAAACATCCCAAATATCCCAAAATATCCCACCTGGATCCCAAAATATCCCAAATATCCCACCTGGATCCCCAAAATCCCCAGAATTCCACCCAAATCCTGCTCCATTTCCCCACAAATCCAACCCCAAATCCCTCCCGGGGTGTCCCAGCAGGAAATCTTCCAGGAGATCCAGCTGCTGGTGCAGGTGTGTCCCCAAAAAATATCCCAAATATCCCAAAATATCCCAAATATCCCGCTTGGATCCCAAAATCCCCGGAATTCCACCCAAATCCTGCTCCATTTCCCCACAAATCCAACCCCAAATCCCTCCCGGGGCCTCGCAGCAGGAAATCTTCCAGGAGATCCAGCTGCTGGTGCAGGTGTGTCCCAAAAAACATCCCAAATATCCCAAATTATCCCAAAATATCCCAAATCTCCCACCTGGATCCCGAAATCCCCAGAATTCCACCCAAATCCTGCTCCATTCCCCAAAAATCCAACCCCAAATCCAACCCCAAATCCCTCCCGGGGCGTCCCAGCAGGAAATCTTCCAGGAGATCCAGCTGCTGGTGCAGGTGTGTCCCAAAAAACATCCCAAATATCCCAAAATATCCCACCTGGATCCCGAAATCCCCGGAATTCCACCCAAATCCTGCTCCATTTCCCCACAAATCCAACCCCAAATCCAACCCCAAATCCCTCCTGGGGCTTCCCGGCAGGAAACATCCCGGAAATTTCAGCTCCCAGAATTCCGAAATCCCTCCCAAAACACCAAAACTCTGCCCCNTCTTTTTCTCAAAAAAAATCCCCAAACTCCTTTACAAACCAAAATCCCCTTTTTTTCAATGCCTTTCCTCACAATTTTTTTTTTATCTAAGAACATTTTTTCTCCCAAAACTGTTCCTCCTAAAATTAATGTTTTTCTCCCAAAGCTGCTTTTTCTTCCTCAAAAAATGAGATTTTTTTGTGGCTGGAAATTCGGTGTTTTTCCCCCAAAATGGGCTTTTCCCCCTCACAAAAATCACTTTTTCCCCCCCCAAAAAAGGCTTTTTTCCTGCCAAATCCCCATTTTTCCCCTCCCAAATCCCCATTTTTCCACCCAAATCTCCTTTTTCCCTCCTGGAATTGTGGGTTTTTCCCAAAATCCCGGGTTTTTGCCCCAAAGTCTCAGGTGGGGCGGGAGCGGCGCGCGGAGCTGCGCTACGACTTCAGCTTCGACCGCGTCTTCCCTCCTGGAGCCTCGCAGCAGGAAATCTTCCAGGAGATCCAGCTGCTGGTGCAGGTGTGTCCCAAAAAACATCCCAAATATCCCAAAATATCCCAAAATATCCCAAATATCCCACCTGGGTCCCGAAATCCCCGGAATTCCACCCAAATCCTGCTCCATTCCCTCACAAATCCAACCCCAAATCCCTCCCGGGGCCTCGCAGCAGGAAATCTTCCAGGAGATCCAGCTGCTGGTGCAGGTGTGTCCCAAAAAATATCCCAAATATCCCAAAATATCCCAAATATCCCACCTGGATCCCGAAATCCCCGGAATTCCACCCAAATCCTGCTCCATTCCCTCACAAATCCAACCCCAAATCCAACCCCAAATCCCTCCCGGGGCCTCCCAGCAGGAAATCTTCCAGGAGATCCAGCTGCTGGTGCAGGTGTGTCCCCAAAAAACATCCCAAATATCCCACCTGGATCCCAAAATATCCCAAATCTCCCACCTGGATCCCCAAAATCCCCAGAATTCCACCCAAATCCTGCTCCATTTCCCCACAAATCCAACCCCAAATCCCTCCCGGGGCATCCCAGCAGGAAATCTTCCAGGAGATCCAGCTGCTGGTGCAGGTGTGTCCCAAAAAATACCCCAAATATCCCAAAATATCCCAAATATCCCACCTGGATCCCAAATATCGCACCTGGATCCCAAATCTCCCACCTGGATCCCCAAAATCCCCGGAATTCCACCCAAATCCTGCTCCATTCCCTCACAAATCCAACCCCAAATCCAACCCCAAATCCCTCCCGGGGCGTCCCAGCAGGAAATCTTCCAGGAGATCCAGCTGCTGGTGCAGGTGTGTCCCCAAAAAACATCCCAAATATCCCAAAATATCCCACCTGGATCCCAAAATATCCCAAATATCCCACCTGGATCCCCAAAATCCCCAGAATTCCACCCAAATCCTGCTCCATTTCCCCACAAATCCAACCCCAAATCCCTCCCGGGGTGTCCCAGCAGGAAATCTTCCAGGAGATCCAGCTGCTGGTGCAGGTGTGTCCCCAAAAAATATCCCAAATATCCCAAAATATCCCAAATATCCCGCTTGGATCCCAAAATCCCCGGAATTCCACCCAAATCCTGCTCCATTTCCCCACAAATCCAACCCCAAATCCCTCCCGGGGCCTCGCAGCAGGAAATCTTCCAGGAGATCCAGCTGCTGGTGCAGGTGTGTCCCAAAAAACATCCCAAATATCCCAAATTATCCCAAAATATCCCAAATCTCCCACCTGGATCCCGAAATCCCCAGAATTCCACCCAAATCCTGCTCCATTCCCCAAAAATCCAACCCCAAATCCAACCCCAAATCCCTCCCGGGGCGTCCCAGCAGGAAATCTTCCAGGAGATCCAGCTGCTGGTGCAGGTGTGTCCCAAAAAACATCCCAAATATCCCAAAATATCCCACCTGGATCCCGAAATCCCCGGAATTCCACCCAAATCCTGCTCCATTTCCCCACAAATCCAACCCCAAATCCAACCCCAAATCCCTCCTGGGGCTTCCCGGCAGGAAACATCCCGGAAATTTCAGCTCCCAGAATTCCGAAATCCCTCCCAAAACACCAAAACTCTGCCCC
>CADDXX010001780.1:0-14587 GCA_902810485.1 Alauda arvensis
AGGGGAAAGTGGGTGTTTACATCACCTTTATCTCCTGACACACTGTGTTGTTTGGAGRTTAAAAAACACATGCAAGGAACCAGTAATGAATTCATCTCACCTTGTGAACTGTCCACAGTCTTCCCAAGAGCAGTACTGCTTGAAGAGCTCCTAGAAAACAAGCAGGGGGTTGAATTTGTGGCAGTCACATTAATCCAGCAAAAGCAGAGTAGTGAAATTCTATACCACAGGTCAGAATAAACTGAAACATTAGAGGGAAGTGGAGTGCATTAGAGTGACTGGCACTGTTGCATTGTTACTAACTCCAAATTATTTCAATAAAACTTATATTTGATGCTTCTCTTAAGGCCCTTGTTTCAACAGACAATAGGTTATATGTGAAAAACTATACTACAAAAAAAAAATCAGTGATTATTTCCAATTGGGATATAATGTTTTTAAAAGTAGTTTTCATGAACTAATGCATCTTAGGAAGAAAATCATGAACATAAATCAGAAAAGACCCTTTATGCTTTAGAGACAGGATCATGCTGAAAACAGCACTTAAATACTTCAGAGATGAGTAGTGTTCACAGGAGGAGAAAACCCAGAGTAATGATGCAGGTGAATCAGCCCTGGTGAGTTCCAGATGTCCCTACAGAGGTGCAGAAGCTCCTCACAAAGCCACAGCTGCAGCACACACRGACACATGGACTCACTTTGCTGGGYATCACAGAGCAGCTGCTTTGTGCTCACTCCAGACTGCTTCAAGTCTTTCTCACCACTGTTTATATTTTACTGCTTTTAACACAAACTAAGACTTACATTAAAACWATTTTAGTCGTTTAGCTCATGAGGCWACTTAAAGTAAAGCTTTACTGCMCCTCTGGCCTTCAGTGCCCCCACASTGACCTTGACCCTGAGGGAGAGGCTGTAAAAGTGCAGGCACAGCTCTGTGCTTTACCGAGGCACTCCACAATTCCAGCTGCTCCTGGCAAGTCTCATAAACTGATTAAGTATAATTTTGCCATCCCAAAAATGAGTAATGATTACCCAGTGAAGTGGGACCTTTTCATTTGASACAGTCCCTAAACAAAACCATCGCACAGAATCATGGAATGTTAAGGTGTTGGAAGGGACCTTTACGATCTTGTTCCACCTCTGCTGCCATGGGCAGGGACACCTTCCACTAGAACAGGGYGCTCCAAGCCCCATCCAACCTGCCCTCGAACACTGACAGGCTTGAGGCATCCAMAACTTCGCTAAGCAACCTCTGACAATGTTTCACCACCCCTACAATAAAAAATTCCTTCCCAAGATCTAATCTAAACGTCTCATTTTACCATCTGTACTCCTTATTCCTTGTCGCTCCTATCACTACAATTCTTCAAGAAAGGYCCCTCTCTGGCTTYTTGKTGGGCCCCCTTCAGGTATTGGAACAGTTATGGGGTCTCCAGGCTGAACGGCCCCAGTTTCCTCAGCCTTCGGCTTCGTGAGACTCAGCTCTAGGAACCGCTTTAACGCTCAAACTCTCTGCCAGGGAGGCTCAGAGCCACCCCAAACCGGGGAAGATCCCCGGGAAATGTTCCAAAAGAGCCCCACACAAGGAGTTCCCTCCCGCCACGCCGCCTCGACCACGCCGAGCCGCGGCACCTGCGCACTGCGCCTGCGCGGCCGTTCCCGCCTCACTCCCCACACACCCAGCGCTGCCCGCCCGTCCGTCCCTTCCTCCCCGGTGCCGCCGCCACGCGTCCCTTCCCTCCCCTCCCGGCGGTCCCTCACCGGTAGCTGTCCCGCTCGGCCGGGAGGCGGCACCGCCGGCCCAGGCCCAGCCACAGCGCCCGCTGCCAGCAGCCACCCCCGACTCGCCGCGCCGCCATGCCGGACCCCCGCGCTGTGCTCTGGGAAAGCGGGCGGCACCACTCCTCCAGCGGGGGGGAGGCCGGTCCCGCCCCTCCGCGGCGGTGGTACCGCCCGGCCCCGCCCCCCCCGCAGCCCGGACCGCGTGGTGCTGCCCGTGGCGCGGCGCTTCCAGCGGGAGAACGGGGCCAGCTGTCAGCCGGGAAAGAGTCGCTCGTTCGCCATGAAGCAGCCCAAAGTGGTGCCGTGGCGGCGGCTGGTTGGGGTGTCCTTCGGGATGTACACGGCCGAGGAGATCAGGTGAGGCTCCATGTGTGCGCATCCCGAGCTGTGCGGGTGCYGCTGGGCACTACGAGTCCCAGCGTGCCCCGCGGCAGGGCGCCGGGGAGCTGCGGCGGGCTGTGCCGCGCGGCATGCTGGGACATGTAGTCCGGTTGGGCCGTGGCCCAGCCGCCGGGATGGCGGCAGCCGAGGTTTATACAAAGTCTCGCTCCGCTCGAGGGGACACACTGACAAAGTTATGTGGTTTCTCAGTAGAGTAGCTAGAGATTTCAAATAAATATTTGCTGAGATATGAATTATTTTGTTCATTGTATCGTGAAATCAATGATACACACATTCCCATTGCATTCGCAAAATACTCTCAGAAAGATGTTTTCCTCATCATTGAGAAGATCACACAGATACTAAATGTCCACGCGAGTTGTACCGTTCAAGTGCGTGTCATGTCGCTGTTTATTGCCGTTGATTTTCACTCTTTCCTTTCAACCTCAGGAAGCTGAGTGTGAAAGCCATCACAAACCCGCAGTACCTGGACAATGTGGGGAACCCGGCTGTCAATGGACTCTATGACCTGGCCTTGGGACCGCCCGACTCCAGAGAAGTGTGTGCGACCTGCATGCAGAACTTCAGCAACTGCCCCGGACACTTCGGGCACATAGAACTGCCTCTGACTGTCTACAACCCCCTGTTCTTCGATGTATGTTCACTTAATTACTGTTGGTGAAAGGGGTGGTGTCATGTAGTTGCAGTCCTTGAATACAGTAGAGGTGCCAAGATCTGTTTTCTCTTTTAAGTGTAATAACAGCAAGCATAGTAGAAAAGCCTTGTTGTGTCATGATATTCTATACAAATAGACCTTTTAAAAAATATGCACCTAGTTGTAACTATTGTTTTACTCAATATTGACAAGCAGGTGAGGGGGGAATATTAATCCTAAAGTATGTGACAATAGGATGTTGTGCTTTAATTAAATGAATGGCACAGTAAAAATTATAGTTTCCTTTAAACAACTGCTGCACATGAGCAGCTGTCTACTCTTCCATCTTTAAACAAACCTGAGCTGGGATCARTTTTCCTCTTGAAGTGTTGGTCTCACCATTTACAATAGGTGCCTTTTGCACAGGCTACTAATTGAGAGTCAAAACCTCACTTTCAACTGACCAGAGTGAGGTGAGGTACTCACTTCTAGCCTTGTTCCAGCTTTAAATCAAATAACTGTRTTGACCAAGGATTCAAATCCTGCAGCAGTAATTCCCAGCCTTCAGGCCATGAAGCTGGAGTGAGGGAACTGTGTTAAATAATAACACAGAGCTATGTTAAATAATAAAACCCACTGATAATTTCCCAGACCTTGAGGAGAATGTGGAAAGATCTTGTAGGWTTGAGACCAGAATGTTTCATTTTACTGGTGTGGGGGTTTGGATACCACGTTGTCCTCTGTGGGGTGAGTGGTTGGGAGCTGTATTCATGATGCTGTGTGAGAGCAGCCTTGGTCCCAGAGCTGCTGTAGGTACCACAGGTGTTTCACATATTTATTATGTAGACAGCCTGCAGAGAGTTTATCTACAGTTTATCTTTGCATACGAGTTTGGTTGAAATAAATTTTTTTTTGAAGAAAATTCTTTATAATTAAAATTAACCATCAGTCTAATTTCCCAATTATAGTAGCACTKTCTTTARGTCCAAACAATTGTATTTACTTGCTCACTGTGCAAGCCAGTACATCTGCCWGGATAACCTTTTCTTCCCCCTTTCTTTCCAGAAATTATACCTKCTAATCCGAGGCTCCTGTTTGAACTGCCACATGCTGACATGTCCCCGAGCTGTGGTTCACTTGCTGCTGAGTCAGCTGAAGGTGCTGGAGAAAGGCTTACTGCATGCTGTCCATGAGCTTGAGATCATTCTGAACAGGGCAAGTACTGTGTAATGCTCCATCCCTTTGGGAGTCCATAGTCTGATTGCTATAAAGCTGTCTGACAATTTCTTTTCTTCTGTTCCTTTCAGTTTGTGGAGCARTGTGCAGATGCAACAGGCTCAGAAATTGAAGAGGAGTTGACTCGCCACGTTCAGGAGATGTTACAAAGCTCCCAAACAAGAGATCGGTGYTCAAATGTAAGTACAGACAGATCTCCTGAGATCTTGGCCTTAATCCTCTTAAAACAGCAATGTGCAGGACAAAACCTGCCTTTGTAGGTGCTGGATTTTGTCCACTTCTGAACTGTCCTATGTTTAGAGGGCTTTTTGAGGGAAATGTCTGGAATTAAATTTAAAAAGGATTTTATTTCTCGTTAGTATAACTGTTGAGTTTCTAGAAAATAGGGAAATCTCTATATAGGGAAATGTTTTGATGGTGTAAATACCATATTAAGATCTGATACTGGTGTCAGTACACCACCTCCAGATGTTGATACTTCTCTGTATGATGCTCTGGCTGTTTTGAGCAGAACACATTTTGAGAGCTCGTACATCCAGCAAACTTGCAGAATTATTCACAGTGACATTTTTAGGAAGACTTGTGTAATTGAATTTTAATTTTTGTTTAAATATAATTTAATTTACATAGTTAGTAAAGACCAATGAGTGAGAAGATATTTAAAAATCTGTGATCATTGAGCAGATGTGTTTATAAGCCAAGTTTAATTTCTTGATCACTTGTTTAAAAACTAAGCTTAAGCACTTTGTAAATCATACACTGATGAGCCAACAAAAGTGATCTTTGTCACTCTTCTGCCTTGTTAAGTCATCATTAGTGAAAAGCTTTAAATTCCARTAGTGACCTGAAAAATAAAGACTTTATGGAATGAATTGAAAAAGGAGGATGGAGAGCACTGAGGGATGTAAGTCTCCAGCAAATGGGAAAATAAGAAACACTGCAGATCAAAGCATGAATTAATGAGTTCGCGGATGTGTGTGCATTGATACTAATAATGTTCATGTTGATAGTTAATGTTAATTGTATAACATTTAATGAATTATTCACATGACATCTTTTAACTTACTTCTTATTATATTAATTATTTTTAAGTTGTGTTGTTTTTTTGGTTTTTTTTTCCTTTACCAGGTCAAAAAYGTGTGTGAGTGTAGAAATAAACTGATATCACAGTTCTGGAAAGCACACATGGGTTCAAAGAAATGCCCAAACTGCAAGTAAGTTTAACAGCATGAGGAAGCTGTTTTCTAGTTAAATACTGTATTTATATWAACCTTTATCTGCCTGTCCTGCTTGGTTTTTTTTTTTCCTTTAAGATCCAGGAGATCCCTGGTGCGAAAGGAGCACAACAGCAAGCTGACAGTGACCTATCCTTCTACAGTGTACCATAAGTCAGGAGAGGAAGGCATTCTGGATGAAACAGCAGGTGCAATGTTTGTCTTCTACTCAAATATCTTTGCACTTTTCCCCTGCATTTAAGGGGCACAGATTCCTAGCAGTGACTGTGCACTTGGAACTCATGTATAAAAAATACTGATTATGGCTAAACCAGTAAGCTGGGGAGTCAGAGAGAACCCAATTCCATTAAATTTCTGTTTGAGAGCCCATTGTGCTTTTGCAGCTTAAAGTGTCTCTGTGTCAGGAACAGAAGTACAACAGCATCATCTATGTGGACTTTAGGGTGGTTTTGGGGCACTTCATTTTTGGCAGGTTGTTGGTTTCTGCTGGATTTTTTAAACACATTTACAGAATCACAGATTTTATTTTTTAAACACATTTACACAATTACAGATAAGATTAATTAGGAGGAAGATGACCAACTTCTGAAAGAAAATCACATAATCCTAACTCTTACGAATGAATTTCCTCTTAAAGAGTAAAAGACAAAAAAAGAAAGCAGGTGGCACTTTCTAGGATTAATTAACCTGCTGTTTGAATCAATTTAAACCTCCTTTTCCTTCTTGTATCCTTGATCCTTTATACAATGAGACAGAACAGAAGCAGACATTTATGTGTGTTATTTTGCCCTTAGGAAAGGTTTCCATAGAGAGTTTGGGGGTTTTTTTGGTGTTTTTGGGTTGTTTTTGGGTTTTTTTTTGTTTTTTTTTTTTTTTTCTACTCTGTGATTTAAATACTGGATTAAATCTCTGGATCTGTGGCTGAAGAAGCAAAATGGGAAGTATTTAATATTCTGAGCTGGGATGGATCACACAGTTAGTACATTTGTGCATAGCCTGTGCATGGTTAAGTCYCAAAAGGAAGTACCTTTAACCTTGRCATTGATGCATTTCTGCTTAAAGAATGGAAAGGTTTTCTAGGGGAATGGAGAATTAAACTTGCAGTGCAAAAATCTGCATTACTGGACCTAAGCCAGAAGAAGAATAGGAAACTGTCTGAGCTCATGGGAGAACTGCTTTTCATCAAACTGTGGAAATTGAGATCTAAAATCTCTGGCTTTGTTTTGAAAATAATTGATCTTTTTGCTTTTCAGTAGCAAAGCCATGTGTTTTCCTTCCTCTCCAAAGCAGAGGTAGCCCAGACTCTCACTTAYAATGTGGATGAATTGCTGCCTGGTGCTTTTGTCTCCTTCAGCTGAGTATTTCCTGGGAACCTTGATGYCTCACTGGTAGTACCTGAACCCCTCTGAAAGGTTCCCCAGCTGCAGGCTGACTCTTGATTTGTGTTTTGGTCAGGGGATGAGATCATTTGAAGAAAGGTTCCAGGTCACTCTAAGTCACAAAAAGCATAAACTTTGGATGTTAGAGTGGAATCTTGTTTCTGTTACTTATATCTGTATTTGCTACTCACAGAAATTGTTTCTTTTTCACTTAATTTCATATTCCCAAAGTAAACATTTAAATGATAATTTTGATGTAGATGTCAGCCAATATATTTTGTGTGTATTTCCATTCCTACTCTGAGCTGGAAGCACCACTGTAAGCATAAAAAAAAMCCCTTTCAGAGTAATATCTTGAGAATTCTTTTTAAATAAATATTTTATCTTCCTTTTTTGTTTTTGCTTTTCAGGTATTGATGAAAGCCAGTTAGGGAAGAGAGGATACCTGACACCAATGACTGCCAAGGAATACATCCTGGCTCTGTGGAAGAATGAAGGTAATGGTTGTGAAGAGCAACATCACTTTGYTTTCTGTACCATTTAGTGGACAAAYSTGCAAATCTTCCAGTGTGAACTCCTTCTCAAATCTTTGCCTTTTGCCTTAAGGGCTCCTGGCTGCAAAATAGGTTTTGTGACAGGAGGACTGGCAKCCAGTGAATGCAGAGACCTGGATTCAATTCACACTTCGATCAGTTATTCTCAAGTTGTGGCTCCCCACAAATCACAACTTTTGTTTGCAGAGGGTGTGATTTTCCTGTGGTGCTGCACCCCACAGTTCTGCTGGTTAAAGACTGAGAATGGATTTATCAGCCTCTTTTTTGAGCTGCCTGTACTCTGGATCTGCCTGCAGTTGCCAGGAGAAACCAAAGCAGTTTTGTGAATCASTCACAGTCAGTAGCTGGAAATTTTMAAAAAAAAGAGTGGCAATTCTTTCTAAACTGTGTCTGAGTGTTTTTATTTTGAACAAGCTCAATAGGGTTAACTTAGCAGATTCTTTTGACTTGGTTGACCAAGTGCATCTGGGGGTTTGGATTCCCAAACAATAGCARTGAGAATGAGTTTGTGTTTCTTTTGTATCTTTTTAGGTTTCTTTCTGCGTTATCTCTTCCCTGGGATGGATCCCCATGAGAGTTCAGGATTCAGTCCAGACATGTTTTTTTTAGATTTACTTGTGGTTCCACCTTCAAGGTAAAAGTTATCCCCCCAAAATTTTGTAGAAATCACRRGGTTTAGTGCATCCTTTGCAGGAGYTGGAATYCARWCTCCTCTAGTACAGACACTGGTCTGCTTAAGTGTCAGTGGAGTGTTTAATAAAAATCACATGACTAATGGATGATAAATTCTATTGTAACTTCAAGTGAGTTTGTTAGAAGACTTAAATASTAATTATGGAATAAATATATTTTAGTATTAGCATTTTAAATGATTATAGAATATTATAACTGCACAGTACTGATAGGATTTCTTGTTGACGATAATTCCTCTTTTATGACTGTCCCAATAGAATGTATGAATTTTTTAATGCCCACTGTTAATTTGGATTATTTTCCATGCCCTGAAGATTTATCTCAGGATGTTTGAGATTTATCAGGGAGCTTTTGAGTGGCTTTAACCTTGGGATTTTGCTTTGCTGCAGGTATCGCCCTGTGAATCGCGTTGGCGATCGCCTGTTCACCAACGGGCAGACTGTGAACCTGCAGGCTGTGATGAAAGATGCCCAACTGATCAGGAAGCTCTTGGTTTTCATGGCCAAAGAACAGTGTCAGCCMATAAAAATTACAGAGGAAATTCAAACAGTAAGAGTTGCTGGTTATCTTACTGTCTGCTTTTTTGGATGTGTTGGTGGAGTTCAGGAAGGCTCCTGTTCAAGCTGTTCCTGTAACAGTTTTTGCCTGAGCTGTTGGAATATCTGCTSGTGGAGATGTTCCACACCTTATTTTGTTGTTTCCCTCTGCTCTTTTCTACCTGGTGCAAAGGGAAAAACATTTTGCTCAGATTCTTTTAGCCATGAATTTTTGGTATTAGATTACTGTATGTGAGACATAACAGGCTCCTGTTTCTGAAAAATGAAATATGTACTGCACAAACAGTTCCCAATAAAACATTGCCAGCATCTCATAACATGAAAAGAGGGGGAAAAAGCACTTTAGCTTCTAAGCCTAGTGGAGCCAGTTGTGATTGTGGTTATTTTTTGACAGCTCATGTCTAAGTACAACCCAAAACATCACGAATAATATAATTAGTGACAATACTTGTCTGCTTTTGACAATTCAATGGTTGTTTAGTGTAAATAATAATATGGCAGCTTGCCTCATTTCATATTTGTTCTTCAGTTGTATCATTGAGGAGTCTTTGACATTGGACTCAGTTTCAGGGGAACTTGATTTACATCTGCAGTGTAAAACATTTTGGAAGCATTATTAGTTTGAATGTAACCACTAGGTGGAGATCTGTTCTTAAAACATTTGACAGGAGGTCAGTGAGTTTTGGATGTGATTGGTTTAGTGGCTTTTGTACTGAAAACCACGTGATGTAAATGATAAAAACTCTTGGATTAAATTATTTTTGTCTAAGAATAGGATTTTCTAGTTACAGTGATTTTCAACATGGACTGATTCCCTGTGCAAAATAATGGTGAATGTTTCTTTTGCTATATTTCACACTGTAATTAACACTATAACTTCAGCCTAGTTAGGAGAAGATCTTTTTTGTTATGTCCAAGTTTCTAATTTCTGTTTCTGTAGGACAGTGAACCTCTGGACCGTTCTGTGCTGACAATGATTCCAGGACAGAGCATTGCAGACAAGCTGTACAATGCTTGGATACGTCTCCAGAGCCACGTCAACATCGTGTTTGACAGTGACATGGACAAGCTGATAACAGAAAAATACCCTGGTATTCGTCAGGTGGGTAGCAGCTGGAGTCTTAATTAAAAAAGAGAAGCTGATGGGGTAAGGAAAAAAATAAACTATTTGTGGTTAGTATTATATTATTATATGTGTATTTTCCTGAAGCTCACCATTGCAAGAATCCATCTGGCTTTCCATGCTCCCAGGTTTTAATTGCATTTTCCTGACACTCTTCATTGCAAGAATCCATCTGGTTTTCCATGCTCCCAGGTTTTAATTGTAGCCTTCTGTTCCCAAAGCTGCTGGAGAAGAAGGAGGGGCTGTTCCGCAAGCACATGATGGGCAAGCGCGTGGACTTCGCTGCTCGCTCTGTCATTTGCCCCGACATGTACATTGGCACCAACGAGATTGGCATCCCCATGGTGAGCAGAAATGAAGGGCTGTGTCCTTCTGCTGCAGCTCAGGACTGACCTGCACTGCACAGTTTAAAATCTGGAGGGTTTCTGACTTGTCTGAGCTCTTTCCTGCCCGGTGTTAGTAAGGAGGGAGCACTGAAGAGCAGGAAATTCTTGCTGTTACAAAATGAGAACATCACATCTGAGAAAGATGATTTAAAAAAACCAAAGATAAAGCTGTATTTGCTTTGTGGGATTAGGAATTGGTGCAAACTTTAAAAGTAGATCCTGTTCCTCCTGTGGTCTTTGCACCAGTGTTTTTGAGGTATTGCAGCCTTAAGAAGGCCATGATACTGTCACCAGTTTCATTCATGCTTCTTAAGGATTTTTAGCTTCATAGAGATGACACCAAGCCTGAATTTTAACTTTTCATTACATTATTTTTGCAGAAAACAGTGAACCTGGTGATAATGTGCTTTTTCTCTATATATGTTGGCTTATTTGCAGAATCTAAATCCATGTTTGCTTTCTTTAACTGCTAATTGAGTTTTACACTGCAGTAGGAAATTGTGAAAAAGACATTGTTTATATTCACATGATAGAGGATTTTAAAACAGAAATGTATTTATTTGGTATTAAAGTAAACTGAGGAGGAGATGCATTCAAGAGCTTAAATTCATTCATGTTTGCATTGTATGAGGTAACTTTTGACACTGTTTTTTTATCAGTGGCCTTTACAGCTCAAAGCCAAAATTGAACAACGTGTTTTTTTCTCTCCTCTTTTCCCCCCTGCCCAGGTATTTGCCACCAAGCTGACTTACCCTCAGCCAGTCACCCCCTGGAATGTCAAAGAGCTGAGGCAGGCTGTCATCAATGGCCCCAAGGTGCACCCYGGGGCCTCCATGGTCATCAACGAGGACGGGTCGCGCACGGTGCTGAGCGCCAGCAGCCTGACCCAGCGCGAGGCCATCGCCAAGCAGCTGCTCACCCCCTCCTCTGGGGCTCCCCAGACAGGCCTGAAGATTGTGAGTATGGGCACAGCCCTCCTCCACCTCTGGTTAGGGGGGTAGGAACAAAAACATGATAGTTTGTCAAATTCTGAACCCCGTTTTTTCATCCTTTACTTTCTCCTAATGCGCAGTGTGTGGCATTCATGGTGCCACCGTGCAGAGTGTTCTTAGTGGTGGCCTTGGCAGTGCTGGCTCCATGATCTTAGAGGTCTTTTCCAACCTAATTACTTCTATGTTAATTATTTCTCCTCTGTGCTACAGCTTAGTCAACCTTTGAAACTTCCTAACTGTATCTCCATCCCTTGCAAGAATTGAAAACGTACTATTTAGCTACTAGGGCAAAAGTTTTGGTATTTATTAGTGTTTTCACATTGTTATGCATTACCCTCTCTCATGAAGGCTTAGCAGAGATTTGAAATTTAAGTCTGAGTATTTGTGATGTATTGTATTGTGATTAACTTTCAGAACCTGAGTTAAACATAAAAGTATTTAGATTGTACAAACAACTTACCATACTCCTGTTGATAATCACTTGAGGGGATATTTGGGTGATACTAACAGAAAAATCAAATGAGATTGATCTGAGACACTCTGTTCTAGATAAGGATATATTGTGTTGTACTCAAAGCTGAAATTAAGAGATTCCTGGCCTCTGCTTCAGCTGCTGGGTCATATTGCTACCTTAGTCTAAGGTGTCCAGGGCTGTAGTAATGCAGCTTTGGACCAAGCAGATGTTTTCCACACAGGGAGGAAGGGTTTTGGTTTTACCATAAAACTTAAAGAGGAAAAAGCCTTGGAAGTTTCTTTGCTCTCCTGGCAGCCATTTGCTCAATGCCAGGACAGAAACACAGATAGGTCTCTTTACCTGTCCCTCAGAAATGCAGCCATTCTCTATTGGACAGTTTGCCAAAAGTTCCACCTAAACCATTCTGTATTTAAAGCTGAACACGAAGCTTCTCAGAGCTTCTTGGGATGGCATAGCAAGGTACAATGCTTTCAGGTACCTGTGCTCGGGTTCTATTTTGTTAATGTTTATTATTTTATCAGTTTATTAAACCCTTTGCTTTACAAGACATACCCAAGCAGCCATCTCACAAATAATTTTTAAGCCATTTCTGTGAGGTGCAGGACACCCTCAGAGACTGATACATCTGCACATAGTTCACTCAACTCTGGCCACATGCAAGGCTGTATCACAGGGCTGGGTGTATTGTAGGAGGCATCAATTCAGCCCGGTGGGCTTTGGATGAGGAGCTGATTGATTTGATCACTGCGATTTGGGGGAGTTAATGGGGATAGCAGCCTCAGTTCTCTCTGAGTTCTGCACAGAGCATGAATACCAGGGAGAAGATATTTTGGCTATGTGTGCATTTCAAGATAAACTAATACTTCCTGAGGTGTCACACAGCTACACGAAATAACAACACGACACACACGTCCTCACGCAGGAAAGAAAGGAGTTTTTAATTTTCTATGACTATTTATATATATTCAAATCACAGCCAGTGATTGGGGAATGAGGCCTCTACCTCTCCAGTCACACTGGCTAACACAAATGCTTGTCAAGCTCATCCCTGCTACAAGAAAGAACGTAACCATCGAAAACTCATTAGAAAAACAACCCCGGTTTTACATTACAGACCACAAAAACTGACCCTAAACACGAAAACTTCTCAGAAGGCTTAAAAATCTAGGGTGCCACTGAGGCCCAGTAACCCAATCTGTGTGCAGGTGTGTCGGCACATCAGGAACGGGGACGTGCTGCTGCTGAACCGGCAGCCCACGCTGCACCGGCCGTCCATGCAGGCGCACCGCGCGCGCATCCTGCCCGGMGAGAAGGTGCTGCGCCTGCACTACGCCAACTGCAAGGCGTACAACGCCGACTTCGATGGGGACGAGATGAACGCCCACTTCCCCCAGAGCGAGCTGGGCAGGGCTGAGGCTTACACCCTGGCCATCACTGATGAGCAGTACCTGGTGCCAAAGGCAAGTGGAGCTGCGTTTATTTCTAATTGACTTACTTTAGTTTGTTTTGTCTGATGATAAGTGAGATCGTTTTCTTTTAAATTTATTTGCTTACTTCTGAGTAAGTAAATTTRTTTCTGTGTTCTTTCTCTTTCCACTTTTGGTTCTGTTCCTCTAAAGAAAGTCTAGCACATCCAAACGATCTTGTTCCTTTGAGTGTCAGTGTCCAGAAGAGATTCAGCAGAGAGTTGCGCTGTAATGAGTTCTTTACCAATTACTTATCTTTACCAATAATTTTGGGAGCTGAAGGCACATGACTTACTAACCCCCCCTACCACCACTGTTTTGTTGTTCCCTCTTTAGGATGGGAAGCCACTCCCTGGCCTGATCCAGGACCACATGATTTCAGGRGTCAGCATGACAATCCGGGGCTGCTTTTTCACCAGAGAGCAGTACATGGAGCTYGTGTACCGAGGGCTGACAGACAAAAAGGGAAGAATTAGAACCTTTCCTCCTGCCATCATGAAGCCACAGCGATTATGGACAGGAAAGCAGGTAGATTATCATTTATTGGGTTAAAGAATGCCAGTGGTTTCAAAGCAAGCAGAATACTAGTGCTAAAACCAGTGCTGCTAAGGCTGTTTGGAAGGCCAGATCCCATCAATACTATGTAGATTTTGGTGTGTGTTTCTGAGCTGTAAAATCCAACAGACAGCTTTTTTGTTTTATTAAATTTTAATATATCTAATCACTGGAAAAACCTTTTATATTTCTGAATAATTATGTGTCTCAGCTCACTGATCCTTCAGAGGGYAGAGCAGCAGGAGGATATTCCTGCCTTGTCAGATTTCCAAGCTTCCAAAACTTTGCTGTCAGTGGAAAGAATACATGCAGGGCCTTGCTTTTTTCATTCATGCCAGATTTTTTTATGTTGAGAAGCAATTATACAAAAAAAAATTTAATTCCTGCCACTCATTCTGCTTCTTTATAGGTTGTTTCCACGTTGTTAATAAACATAATTCCAGACAACCGTGCTCCACTGAATTTGACTGGGAAAGCAAAAATTGGTGGGAAAGCCTGGGTAAAGGGACCTGCAAAAGGAGGTCTGAATCTTGATTCAATGTGTGAATCTCAGGTATGCAACAACTCTGGGGCTTGGGCTGGGCTGTGTTGTATTAAAATTGTGTGTACAGTAAAGGAATGGGAAGGAACAAGGCAGATGACAAAGTTAGAAGCAGATATTTGGCAGCATTACTGTCAGAAGTGGGTGAATGATAGGCCTGGGAGTCAGGAAGAATTCTCAGTGGTCCTGACAATGATGCTCCACCTGTTTTTGTTAGACCATGTGACTTCATTGTCAGACTTTAGAGGTGGAAAAATGTAGGTGGTGTTAGAGGTTTCATTTCTGCTGTAAATTCTGAAAGTGCATATAATCTGACCACATTGAACAATTCACCAAAATGTCAGCTTTTTAAACTTAAACTGATTTTCACACAGATCACATGGAAAAACCTGCAGAGGTCACAGTAAGAGTAACATTTTCCTGCTTCAAACTTCTGTTTTATTTTTCAGGTTATTATCAGGGATGGGGAATTACTGTGTGGAGTCTTGGACAAAGCCCACTTTGGCAGCTCTGCCTATGGGCTGGTGCACTGCTGCTATGAGATCTATGGGGGTGAGACCAGTGGGAAAGTGCTGAC
>CADDXX010001807.1:0-14254 GCA_902810485.1 Alauda arvensis
TGGGATCCAGGCTGGGATTCAATCCCTGGGGTCACAGCCAGAGCTCAGCACCAGCCCGGAGCTGCCTCACCCTGGGGTTGCCCTTTCCCAAACTCCAGGAGCTGCTCTGTTCCTGCTCTTTCCCAATTCCATGAGGTTGCACAGTGGGTGGAGGAGAAGCTGGAATCCCACAGGACCAGCTGCTGTGGAAGGACAAGGTTTGGCAGTTTCCCCCTGGATCTGTGATTTGATTTTCTGTGCAAGCCCCGGAGTGGCCTCAGCTGAAGGCACAGGGACCTTCCCAGGCTGGGTGGGAACATTCCCTGGGGTTCCTGCAGGACTCTGGGAACATTCCCTGGGGTTCCTGCAGGACTCTGGGAACATTCCCTGGGATTCCTGCAGGACTCTGCCCCTGGGAACATCTCTGCAGGGATGGGAAGTGACAGCTCCAGGGAGCAGCCCCACACTGCCCTGCCCAGACCCACCACGGAGCAGCCCCTGCAGGAGCCCCCATTTCTCCCCCTGGGACAGGGCTTGGACAACAACAAAGCCACTTCCCAGGAGCTTCCATCCAGCTGAAGGGACTTGAAAGTTTGTTCAACTGTGCCAGAGTCCCTTTGAACTCCGTGGCCACCGAGGGGGCTGCTCCAAACAAAAGCCTGTTTACCAGAACACCGTGTCTGAGATGGAGAACACTGCAAATTCTGCAGGAAGTTTAAAACAAAAAGAAAAAACCATTACAAATCCAGCAGGATGACATAAATCATAAATGCCCCTGGTTTCTGCAGGGCTGGGTTAGAAAGAGGAACCCAAGGGGAAGGGAAGTGCCTGGGCAGCAGCTCCTGCTGTGTTGAGCAATCCCTGCAGGATGCAGTTCTGTGAACACCCAGAGCTGCCAGCCTGGGAGCCTGAGCCCCAAAACCACTGCAGAGGAGCAGGAACTGGAAACGGGGGTCAGCTCCAGGAGCAGGGCATGGCTCCCTGACCTTCCAAGGGCTTCTCCAGCCTGAATTGCATGGACAGAACAGCTCCAGCTGCACTTGCAGGGAGCTGTCCATGGAACAGATCCCTGTGGAATCTCCTTTAGGTCACTGTGGCTGCAGGGTCCTCGTGGGAAGGGTTCATCTCCCTCTGTGACTGCTCCAAAGGGCACCAGTGAGAAACAACAGGAAAAATCCCAGTGCTGGGAATGGTGGGGAACTCTGAGAACTCTCTGTCACTGCCCTGCCCTCCCTGCCGTGTCTCAGCCCAGCAGCAAGGTCTTCCCAGGGCTCAATCCTCCCTTTTCCACCCCAAATCCATCAGAGCAGCACAAGGCAGGGGCAGATGCTGCTGACCCAAGGGAAAAGCTGCCAGGATGGAGAGGAGAGGCTGTGGCAGCCTCTGCCATGGCTGGAGAAACTTCCTTTTGTCTTTTCCTTCTAAAATGAAATCCAGTTTTACCCCTTCCCTCCTTATCTCCCAAAGCCCCAGGAGAAACCAAGCCAAGCTCTGGTGGAGGGAGCTGTGGGGGATCAGTGACTGCAGGGTGGAAGGAATCAGCTTTTTTGGCAGATAAACTTGGAGATGTGAGCTTTGGCTGCCCAAACTCAGCCTTTTGTGGCTCTGTGCTGGTGCCTGGTTCAGTTTCTCCCTGAACCTCTCTTGCCAAGGAGGTGCTGATGAGATCCCCAGGAATGTGGTGTCAGGGCCAGAGGCTCAGGTTAGTGCAGGAGAGATCTTCAGCAGCAAGTGGAAAATCAGGGAAATCCACAAAAAGCAAAGCAAGAGTTCAGGATTGGATTAAAATCTGTTAATTGCTTAAAAAGTATTTTTTATGTGACAGCTCCTGTTTCAAGCCAGTGTGAAAGGGCCACCAGGAGGACACTGTGATGGTCACCAGCTGATGGACAACGTGTCCAAGCCAAGCTCTGGGAGGCCTGGCCCCTGTCCTGAGCTCTCTGTGCAGGGCCCTGGGTGCCAGCTGACTTTGGCTTGAGATTCCAAAGCCTTGGCTTTGCATCCCAAGGGATTCTGCTGGTGGGTTTGGGCACTGAGAGCCCCCACGCTGAACCCAGGCCCTGCAGGAGCTGCCCTGAGCCAAAAAAACCCTGCAGCTTGAGAGGCAGGTGAGAGACTGAGGTGCCCTGTCCATGGAACAGCTCCAGCAGGAGCTGGGATCTCCCATCACTGCTCAAAACCATCTCAGCCTTCAGCTGAAGGAGCCAAAACTCCAATTCAGGTTTTGGATTCATGACCTGATTTATGCCAAAGCCTCTCCACAGGCATCAGATCTGAGGTGCTCCAACTTCATTGCACTGGCCAAAAACCCTGGGTTCTGCCTTCTGGATGTTCCCAAAGCAGCTGCAAATCCTCAGGGATTAACTCAGCTCCCAGAGAGCTGCACTGGGAATCTGCACCCTGGCACTGAGCTGGATTGGGAATCTGCAGTCACTGAGCTGGATTGGGAATCTGCACAGTCACTGAGCTGGATTGGGAATCTGCACCCTGTCACTGAGCTGCACTGGGAATCCGCACCCTGTCACTGAGCTGGATTGGGAATTTCCAAACTGTCACTGAGCTGGATTGGGAATCTGCAGTCACTGAGCTGGATTGGGAATCTGCAGTCACTGAGCTGGATTGGGAATCTCCCCCCAGCTGCCATGGAATAAAAAGCTGATTGTCTCCCTGTTCCTGCCTCGGAGCAGGACCCAGCTCCAAGGTGGGAGTGTGGAGCTGCACAAGCTCCCAGCACAAGGCCTGAGTGAGCAGCACAGTGTCCTCAATGCCCCYTCATCCCAGRGAACTCTGCTACCAGGGGGCTCCAYGGGAAGCAGCAGCTCCTGGAGCCYCCTGGCTTCCCAACRGCCAAGTTCACAAAACATGGGGAAGAGTTCAGCAAAGCACAGAGATCTGCAACAGAGACAGCAAAGCAGCTCCAGTGGGGAGAGAGCAGAATTCCAGGGGATGTGGGAGCACAGAGGAACAAGGAGCAAATGGCTCAGGAAGTGCAGCTTTCCAAAGGTGACACTGGACCAAAGGGACAGTGCTGAGTGCCTGGGGACTGCAGGAACTGTGGGTGTGCTCAGGGATGGGATGGCAGCACCCACAGCAAACCAGGATTTCACATGGAATTCACAGGGATTGTGCTCAGGAACAGGAGGGTGGGGCTGGGATCTCCTCAGGCCAAAGGAGGGCCAGGCCCAGGCCCTGCTCCTCAGAGCAGAACTCACTTTCATTACCCAGAGRTGGGCAGTGCCTGGSACAGGTGYCCAGAGMAGCWGKGGCTGTCCTGGATCCCTGGCAGTGCCCAAGGCCAKKYTGGACAGGGCTTGGAGCASCCTGGGACAGTGGRAGGTGTCCCTGCCATGGCAGRGGTGGCACTGGAKGAGCTTTAAGGYCCCTTCCCACCCAAGCATTCCATGATCTCCAGCAGCCTGAGGTGGCTCCAGGACATCTGCCCTTCTCCACACCCCAGGGACAGGTGGGGCCATCTCAGTGGCACATTCCAGAGGGGGCACAGCAGGACAGGGGGGGCACAGCAGGACAGGGGGGGCACAGCAGGACAGAGGGGGCAGCACCAGGCAGTGCATGGAGAGGCCCCAGGGAATGTGCCAGGGCAATCCCAGCCTTGATTTCTCTCTGCAGATGGCAAACATGGCCATGAGGAGAGAGAGCACAGAGCTGCTCATCCCTGCTGGATCCAAGCCTGGCACAAAAAGCATGGAATGAGCAAGGCAAGGCCTTGGCCTTGTGCAGAGTGCAGCCCCTGGGTTCCTCAGGAGCTCCCCCTCAGTGCTCACCCCCAGGGATGGGCACTGTGGGGAAGGGCACCCCCAGGGAGAGGCTCAGCAGCAGGGAGCTGCCTTGGATGTGAGAGTGGGGATCCAAATCCCAAGGGAGGAACTCAGTGACCCTCACACGAGGCCCCCCAGGTCACTGACCCTGCTCTGCCCTGTCCCACTGCCCCTGTGAGGGGTGTGAGTCTGGGGCAGGAGCCAACACCAGCCCACCTGTGCCTCCCACCTGGGCCAGGTGAGGCAGCTCAGGACACCCCCAGGGCTCTGTGAGCACAAACCAGGCTCCAGCAGCTCCCAGAGCAAAGGGAGCCCCCAGAGCCAAGCACAGCCCTCACACACACACAGGGCACAGGCAGCACCCTCTGGAATTGCCCTTTGGAATTCCTCCTCCTGCCTCGTACCAAGGACTTCTCCTGGCAGCTCTGTGGGGCTGGAGGGGCTGCAGGAGCTGAGCAGGGCCCTGGGGGCAGCAGGAGGCAGCTCCGGGGGTGAGGGGTGGGATCCTTGTGTCATCTCCAAACAACCTTGTGCGTTTCCTGGAGCTCAGTGTCCCTGCTGCTCCTGCCTAGGATTCCTGAGGAACCACCTCCATCAGCTTCTGGCACAGCACGGTGGCAGAGACTGCAGAGAGAGCAGAGGGCAGGTCAGGGATCAGCCCCAGCACCAGGGGAGGGCTGGGCCCTCTGCCTCCCCACCCTGAGCCCAAGTGCAACTGAGGGCTTGAGATATTCCACGGACACTCCCTGCCCCATCCCATGGACACTCCATATCCCATCCCATGGATACTCCCTGCCCCATCCCATGGATACTCTTTTCAATATTCTCCTTACAATCCTTGGGTGGAGGAAAACAATCAATATGGTAATTATTTACCACCCAGGCATTGCAAAAATGGCTTTTCCAGGAACTGAGCCTAATACCCAGGATAAAAACAGTGAGTGTGGGGCAGAGGGAGAGAGAAAGAAGAATAACAAGTGCTGAGTGCTGCTGAAAGCTTTTTTTCTTCCTCCTCAAACACCCAGCTAAGGCTGGGCACTTCTCCTTGCCTGCTTTTCTAGGTCAGCCCCTTGCAGCTGCTGAGCTCAGTGACTCAGGGATGGACTCTGAGGGCTCAGTGCTCGAGGCAAAGGATTCCTGGTGCCAGGCACAGCCTCTCCATCCCTCCAAACACACCCTGGCCTAGGGCAGCTGCTGCAAAACCTTGGAGCAGACACCTTTAACAATAAACCTGAGAGAAAACAGGCAGGGGATGCCACAGGGGATGCCAAGGAAGGCTTTGCCTGGATCCCAAATGTCAGCACTGCCTGAGCCATGGACTGGGACTAACTGGGGGTTTGCAGCACTCAGACTGAGGCCAGCTGGGCTCAGCCCTTCCCACACCACTGGGAAGGGATTCTCTGCTGCTTGGGCTTTTCCAGGAGTAGGGAATTCTGCTCTGCTGCTACCAACCTCTTTGCCAGGATTAAAACCCCCCAAAAACATGGGTTTGGTCCCAAACTTTGCCATTATTGCAGATCAGGATGCATTTTGAGTGCTTGGCACACATGGCAATCATCAGGATAAACTGTTCCCATGAAGGAAGAATGGAGCAGAGCCAGGATTTGGGRAGYTCCTGCAGCACTGCCAGCTGCAGCACAGCACTGGGAAACTCTGGGAGCCAAAGCTGCTCCTCCCTGGGGATACTCACAGATGCCTTGGAGAATCCACTTGGGCTTGTTTTGCCACCAGACCCCGAAGAAGTAAATGGGGATCCCACTGAGGATGATGGCAAAGCCAATCCCACACTCCTTGGGTGTCATCCAGAAGGAAACAGCAATGAGGAACAGGCAGGCCAGGATGAAGAACACGGGCAGGCAGATGTTCACCTGGGCAGGGAGCARGGGACAGCTCAGGAGATGTGCAGGGGAGGCTWCCCAGGAGTTYATCCAGCTTGGGGAGGSACAGAATCATTGTTCCCCCACAGCCAAGAGCCTTTATCAGAACGTTTTGGACCTCAGTGCCATAATTCCAGCTGCAAATCATCAGCACCAAACCCAGCAGAGGCACAGCACAAGCTGGGGCTGTTTCCCAAGCAGGGCACCCACCAGAGCAGTCCAGCTTTGAGAACAAAAAAACCCAGAACAGAAGGGAACAGGCAGCAAAGCTTCCCTGTGGGAAGGCACCAAAGTTTCCCTTTGGGAAGGAACCAGTCCAGCCCCATGGATTTGTCTCCCTGAGGGTGCTGCTGCCTGGCACAGCCCTGAGTGTGGCAGGAGGGAAAAGCAGCCTTTGGGGGAGAGGCACAGACAGGATCTTGGCCTCCCCCCAGCTGGGCCACGGGGCTGCCAAGGACACCAGGGACAGGGCTTGGCAGGGCTGCTGCAGCACACAACTATTTTTGGGGAATTCCAGGGGGTACAGAGTGTTACACTGAGACAGAGCCACAGCCTGGCATCTGCTGGAGCTCAGGGAGAACAATCCCACCACAAGGCCCTGGGCAGCTCTTGGTGCTCCTGCAGGGATTCAGCAGCAGGGACACCTCCTGTAGGACAGGACACCCCCTACACCACATTTCCCTGCAATCCCAGCCCCTTTCCCCACGCAGGAGCAGCAGCTGAGCCTCCCCTGGGGCTGGGGAGGGGCTCCCTGGCAGTGCCCACCCCGTTCTCACCTTGATGGGCCTCTCCAGCTCTGGCTTCTTGTAGCGCAGCCACATCATGCCAATGATGGCCAGGGCCACACACAGCCAGTTGAAGAAGCTGAAGAAGTTGATGACTGAGAAGATGTTGTTGGAGAAGGCATAGAGCAGGGTCATGACACACTGAATGCAGGGAGAAGGCCATTAGGAGAAGGAGCAGGTAAAACCACCAATGTTACAACACTAAACAGGGATATTTAGGGGTAGGAAAGGGATCACATTGACTGGTTTTTATTTATTTAAGCTATTTTCAATGAGTGCCTGGAACCATTTCATAGGATCATGGAATGGTTTGGGTTGGGAGGGCCTCAAAGCTKWAAGGACCTCTARTTCCAACCTCCTGCCATGGGCACAGACACCTTCCCCTATGCCAGGCTCCTCCAGGCCCTGTCCAGCCTGGCCTTGGAACCTCCCAGGGATGGGAAGAATTCAAGACAGAATTGGACAATGAGGATGTGATGGGAAGGGTCCATGGCCTGTGGGCACATGCACATGGCAGAGGGATCCCAGCCCTGCTGCATACCCCAGCCCTGCTGCATGATCCAGCCCTGCTCCATCCCCCAGCCCTGCTCCATCCCCCAGCCCATCCCCAGGGCTCACCGTGAACACGAGGGACGGGACGGGTGTGAGCAGCCGGGGGTGGATCATGGACAGGATGGAAGGCAGGTGCCCCTCTCGGGATCCCACGAAGAACAGCCTGGCAGGGGACACACACAGGGGACACAGTGCAGCCACCGCCCTGCAGGGCTCTGTGCTCTGCACACAGCAATGGGCACAGCCCTGCAGGGCTCCGTGCTCTGCATAGAACAAGGGGACACAGCCCAGCTCAGCCCTGGCAGGACCTGAACTCCAGGGCTGCCACTCCAGTCCCCGACTCACCAGAGAGGCTGGAGATGGCAAGGGAATGCAGGAAGGATGGATTTATATCCTGCTCTCCAGGGACAGCAATTAAGTGACTCCTCAAGCAACCCAGGGTTGTGTCAGAGCCGGAACCATCTCAGTCCTGCCCCTGCCCAGCCTTTCCCCCCTTCCCCAGGGATTCCCATCCCTGAAGTTTCCCAACTTTCTGCTTTTCATTAAAGSCACTTTCTCAGCAGCCCCGAGGCCYGAGTCTGTGTCTGGTTCTGGTTCATTGACCTCAGCAGGATTCTGCCTGGGGAACAGAGGATGGAGACCAGTGAAAGGTTGCCTTTCATCTGGTTTTAGAGTCTGACTTTGTCTTCCTGCATTCCCCACGTGGCCTCCAGGCCCTCCAGACTTTGTGTCTGCCCACAGCCACTCTCTGGAGGAGGACTCCAAAGGAACAGGAACTGAGCACAGCTTGTAAACAAAAGCCACAGGATTGAGCAAGGAACCTACCGGGAAGAAGTGAAAAGAGATCCATTGACAGAGCCAAAGCACGAGAGCCCAACAAAGACAGGGATGATCCAGGACATGACACCCAGGTGGTAGTTCCCAAAATCCTAAATGGGGGACAACAAGAGACRTTTCACACTCACAACRCCCCAAAAACACTCAGAGCTGCCTACAAAGAATATCTGGAGAAATCTCAACAAATGCCACAGCCCAGTGCTGAGGCTGTGACGGAGTTTCCCATGTGCTGCTCCCCTTTCCTGAAAAAGCAGATTGTGGAATTGCTAAAATGCAGCAGCAGCCAGCCCTTCCCTGGGGGCCAGGACACGACATTTACCCAGCAGCTATCGGAAAGTTCAAGAGCAAACAGAAACTGGGAGGAAACTCAGACAGCAGCTGCTGCCAAGTGCTGAGTCAGGGGCTGGGACACAGCCCTGGGACACAGCCCTGGGACACACAGGGACCTGGCCTTGCAGCTCTTGGTCGCAGCCTGAGCCTGTGCTGCTCCACTGCAGGTTTGCACCAACASCRYGGCATTGATTCCCAGCCTCTGCTGCTCCAGGYCAGGCTGGACAGGGCTGGCAGGACCTGGCACAGTGGGAAGTGTCCCTGCCCATGGCAGGGGTGGGRTGGGATGAGCTYTGAGGTCCCTCCCCACCCAAACCATTGCAGGGTTCCCTGCAGCAGCAGCAGGGCCTCAGTCCCAACCCAGAGGATGGAGCAGTGTCACCTGAGAGGCTCAGCTCATCCTGCCTGGGAGATTCCCCCTGAAGCCCTGATAATCCTGGTCAGGCTCAGTCTGCTGCCTTCTGAGGCCAGCAGGATTTGTGACCACACTGGCATTTTAACTAACAGATGTATTGTTTTTCTCTCTTAATTAAAACAAGGAAGACACGGAGAGAGAACAATCCAGGTCAGTGTTGACTGAGTGACCTTTCCCCATAAATATCAAGCTCTGGTAACTGATGGGCAGTCACAAGGCCAGCAGCAACCTTTCAGCAACCTTTCAACCTAACTGAGAATGAAGAGCAGCACTGAGTGCCACCCTCCTGCTGCCCAGGATAATCCCCTCAGGGTCACGCTGTTCCTCCCTGCTTTCATCACGCTGCTCTTTATCTCCTGCTCAGCATCAGGCTTTCTGCAAGCAGCCCTGGAGCCAAGCAGGAGATGTGTGCAGTGCTTGCAGGGCTGATTGCACCTGCCCTGCTGATGAGTCAGGCTGCAGCAGCAGGGACCTTACCACAGCCACGGCCTCGGACGTCAGCATCTGCTCGGTGCTCAGCGTGGTGAAGTAAGCCAAGTTGGTCAGCACATACACCAGAGTGACAACAGGCAGAGAGATGATGATAGCCAGGGGCAGGTTTCTAGGAAAAAAAAAACACCCATCCAGTGTCCTGGAGCAGCTCAGAGGAGGGAGCTGCTGATGCCAGGGATCGCCACCCTCCTGTGCTCTGTTCCCTGGATGTTCTGGTGTGCAGAGTGCCAGGCACACACTGCTCCCATGGGACAGGGGATAGCCACAGGGGAACTGCCTGCCCAAGCACTGGGGGAGTCCCCAGCCCTCAGAAACCACACTTGAGGCATGGCTGTGGCTTGAGACTTGGATGTGGCACTCGAGGCCGTGGTTGGTGGTGAACACGGTGCTGGGTCATGGTCTAAGAAGTCTTGTCCAGCCTTCCTGTGGCTCCCTGAACAGCCTGGAGGCTGCAGAAGGACAGGCAAGGATCATGGCAGAAGGGATTTTTTGCATGGAGAGGCCCTGGCTGCCTGGGCAAGCAGGAATCCAAGGTCACCACCAAAGGAAATGAATTAAAAACACCCAGTGGCACCAGCACAGGGATTCTCTCTGGGCAGAGGAGCTCCCTTGTGCTGGGGGCATTTCTGGGGGAGATGGGAATCTCAGGGATGCACTGGGCTGTTTTAGGCTCTACCTAAACTCAACTCAAAGAACTCAAAGAAAAGGAGTTCAGGCACAGCCTAAGTAGGTCTGTGAACAGCCTGTGGTGGTACAAATTTGCCTTTCCCAACAATTTAACTTCATTTGTGAAGGGAAAGTGCCAAAGGAAACCCTGCTTGGTGCCACTCTAATTGCTCCAAGCTGCAGGAGCAGAGTCAAATACCACGACTGCATCCAGCAGACATGAAAATAATTGCCAAATGCAGCCCCTCCCCTTTTGTTGTTTCTCTGGGAAGGGGTGGATGCAGCCCTGTGCTTCCCAGCAGGAACAAAGCAGCCCCAGGGCCAGCCAGGATGGGCTCTTGCACAAGTGCCCCCGAGCCCCAGCTCCCAGCAGCTCCCAGGCACCTTCCCAGGAGCAGAAGGGATTTCTCAGCACTGTCCTGGCTCTGCTGAGGGCCCCAAATAACCCCGAGAGGCACGGGCAGAGCAGGAAGCAGCTCTTGCTCAACAGGATGGGGAGAGCACGGGACAAACACATGGASAGCAGCACAAACACATGGAGAGCAGCACAAACACAKGGASAGCAGCACAAATGCTCAGTGGGAGTTGAAGCAAGGCAGCAATAAAGCCCTGAGTGCTCTCTCCTGGCCCATAACTCACAGAGGTGTCAGGCTAAGGAAGCAGAGGTTTCCCCCAGCACTGATAACACAGCACTGGAGGAGGTCATTAACTCATCTTGTTTTCTCTTTTCAGGATTAAGACCTTGGCTTCCTCCTCTGTTAAACACATGAGGAAAGGGGCTTCCCCAAACCAGCAGCTTTTCCCCCAGGGAAGCCATGCCAGGACTCACACCCACCTGTAGGGATTGATCATCTCTTCTGTCACAAAATTCAAGTAATTCCTGTAATTTCAAAAGGACAGGGGTTAATTCTGGTTAGTCCCTGGCATAAATGAAACCCTCCAGTTTAATTCATTGCACAGGCACTGCTCCTGTGGGAGAACTTGGGGCCAGGCTGGACAGGGCTTGGAGCTGCCTGGGACAGTGGGAGGTGTCCCTGGCCATTGGATGATCTCAAAGGTCCCTCCCAACCCAAATCACTCCACGATGAGGATGGCTACAAGTGGGCTGTTTTCACAGCAATGTGCTGCTCCAAGGACTGACAAAGGAGCCCTGCAGGAGCCTCAGTTTGGAATGGGAATGGAGGTGGCTGTGGAAGGAAGAGGGGACTGTGCCTTACCATCCTCCATAGGCAAAGAGGCCGCTGTACAGAGCCAGCACGATGTTCCCCACGCCCACCTTGGTGCCCTCGAAGGATCTGTCAGGGGCCAGGTTCTCCACATCACCTGCAGGACACAAACCCTGCTCAGCACCACGGGCTCTGAACCCCAAAGGCCTCCACAGAAACCTGGGGGCAAGAGCTGCTCTGAGGCTTTCATTATTTTCATTATCACCCTGCTGCTTTTTGGGTTCTGCTGAGCACGGGTCCATTTTCCCTCCAGATTTAGGGATCAATCCAGCTGGGCTCATCCCCAAATGGTGACCCCAAAAACTCATCTCAGCCAAGGACTGACCACTCCAAATTTTCTCAGGCTGCGACGTGCTGTCACCAAGGTGATGTCCCAGGGACATCCTGGGGACCTTCCTGCTGGAAGATGCTTTGCAAACAGAGATTGTCACGTTGTCCTCTCAACTCCAGGCTGCTGGCCCTCGATAAAGCCCCAGGATTTCCTGCACTTCCACCCAAACCCCCAGAAACCCAGGATTTCCTCCAGTCCCACCAGCCACCTGATAAAGCAGAGGCCTGTGGCAATCCCTTTGATTGAGGGAAGTCAGGTTCTGGGGGTTTGGATATCAGAAGTCACCTTCTTTTAGAGTCTGATGATCAAAAGTTCCTGTTGTGGATCTGCTTTTGAAAGAAAAGGCCAGAAATAGAAGATTTGATTGTGCCTCTGCTCCCAGCTCTCCCCGAGCAGCCCCAGGTTTATTTATTTTGCTTTCAAATGCTCTGCAGTTGTTTTGTTCCCTGTCTTTGATGCAGGGGCTTGGCTGTGGGGCGGGGTGTGCAGGGAACGTGGTGGGATCCAGAGGGGCACCTCTGCCCCCTGGGAGCCCCGGGGGAGCCATGTGATTGCTCTTAGGGCACAGATCTCTCCTTATCACCCCAGCAACTGCATCACAAGGCAGTCAGCAGGGCCTGCAGCTTAACCCTTCCTGCCTCGGCACGGGGCACCCAGGAGGTGCTGCTGGAAAAGCTCAGGGGTGCTCCAGCAGCAGCACTTTTCCCTCTGCATGGCCTCTGTTCCTGCCTCACTCTGGGAATTCTCCCTCCCCGGTGCCACTGCTGCAGAGATGGGTGACAAACGTGGAGGTGCCAGCCCTGGAACAGCTCCCACTCATCTTCMYAGTGCTGGGAAAGAAGGAATCTTASCAGCAGCACCATCAGCCTCCTGGAGCATCTGCCACTCCTGGGGCTGCTCCAAAGCTCTGCCACTGACCTGGAGCTGCCCTGGCTGGGCAGAGAGCTCCATCTYCTCTCTCCTCCTCCTTYCCTCACCCTCCAGCTCTCTCCTGATCCTTTCCACCCTAGGCATTGCCTCCTTCTCCTCTCTCCCTCCTGCTCCTGCTGAATCCTGACCAGGGCAGAAAGATATTCCCTATCCCAGCATGGGAAATGCTCTCAGCTCCCCAGGGAACAGCATCCCCCTGCCTTTCCCTGCCTGCAGCCCCTCAGTGCAGGGCATGCTGTGGGTGTGAGCTGCAGCTCCTGCACAGCCTGGGAATCCATCCAGAGTGGGAAACACAAGGTGTGCAAGGCTCCTCCTGCCCACACCCCAATCCCAGCTGCTCTCTGCTGCAGTCACCTCTTTCCCAGCAGCTCCTTGCTCCAGGTTTTGCCTGCATCTCCCTTGGGATGTGCTGGATGTATTTGATGCTCTGGATCCCGTGATCCTCCTCAGCAAAACGCACCAATCCTTTTTAAAAACACATCTGAGTGCAACAGGAGAGCCAGGAAACGCAGGGACTGATAAAAGGCTGAGTTTAACCTCAATTCCTGCCTTGCAGGTTCTGCACAGAATCCCAATTTAGCCCAGGTGAATCAAAGGGCCGAGCAGGAGGGGCGTGCAGGGGATCACATTCCACTGCATCCCTCGGGCTCAGCTTTCCCCACCTCATTTTCTGCCCTCGCTGAATAATTACCAGTCTGGCTCTTTCCAGGCCTTTTGTTATGGGAATAAGAGACACATTTTGTTCACACTGCCTGTAATTAGCTACTGCAACAGCACAGGGATGGGCTGGGAGGGCGGGAGGCTCTCCAGCATTTCAAACACTCCTCAGGGCATCTCTTCTCCATGTTCCCACCCTGATCCATGGATCATCACCTTCAGCACCCATTTCTATCCACAGCTGGACTCCAGCTCTTCCAAAATCCTCCCTGTGTCTAAGGAAAACCCTCTGAAGCCAAATGTTCCTTTTCCTGAGGCAGCCAACACCTCACTGCCCTTCCCACCTCACCTTTGGGAGAGCTGGAGCACCCCAAAACCTCCCAGTGAGTTGTTAAATTCCCCATTTCTGTGCCCCAGGATAAAATGGATTTAGCAACGTGTCAGGACACAATTAAATAACCAGAGGAGTGCCCGTGTCTCACCATTAAAAAATTCTTCCTTGTAGCTAATCTAAACCTGCCCCCTTCCATTTTAAAACCACTTACACCTTATCCCCTCAACAATAATTGCTAAAAAACCCCGTAATTATTTCGGTTTGATCCTAATTTGCACCTTTGATGCGGCCCCACCTTGCCAAGCACAGCGGGCTGTGCTGAGGGAGGAGGGCAGAGCAGCACCAGCCCTAAAACCTCCCAGACACCCCATCCTTCAAGCCTCGACAATTCCAGCCCCCGGGCTTCTGGATGTGCAGCTTTTGGATGGAATGAGGAGTTACAAATGTGCAGCCGAGGCTGCCAAGCCCGGCCTGGGGGCACCCCGAGCTCCGTGCCGAGCTCCGGGCCCTGCCCTGCCCACGGCCGGCACCCCGGAGAGCCCGGCCTGGTTTGAACCGCCTGTGCCGCCGCACTCTGCTCTACAATTAACCAAATTAAGGTAACGAGCTGTGACACAAAGCCCATTTGCTGCTCGTCCAGCTGCCAAGACTGCGGTAATGGTGCCGGGTAATTGTGCCGGGTCGGCCGGGGCCTGCAGCGGGAGGGCCCCGGCTGAGGCGGGAGGGCCCCGGCTGAGGCGCTGCCGGCGGGGCCGGGCCCTCCCTCCCAAAACCTTCATTTGCTCCCCGGTCATGTCTAGTCTGGTTTTAATAGCACGGCAATCTTCTCCCGCACAAAGCGTTGCAGGAGAATGAAATATTTTCAACTTGCCCCAACAGCGAGGAGAGGGAACGGGGCCATGGAGAGAGGGGGCCCCGAGCACGGCGTGTCCGTGAGCCCCACACGAGGGGACGCACTGCTGGGCCATTTTCTGGGAAAAACGGGGAGAATTCAGGGCACGGAGTCAGGAGAAGTGTTTGACACCTGAGGGTTTAGAGGAGGAGGAGAAGGCTGCTGTGATTTAGAG